>JAABKK020027285.1:0-16556 GCA_011634745.2 Catotricha subobsoleta | reverse complement strand
GAAGGAAGTTCAACAAAATTGATGATAAATGATTGTTATTTGATTAAACTAAAAATTGAATTAAGATAAATTAAATTTAATAATGAATGATGAAATTAATCGCCAAATGCTGAATAATGAAACATTATTATTATTTATAAATAAATATAAGTAAATACACAAACGCAAGTATGTAGTATTTTTTCTAAAAATGATGAGTAATATGCGCAAATATATTGCCCAATTTCATAGATATTCTATATATATAGTTATATATAATTATTATATAAACATGAAATCATAAGCAAACACAATGTACTTAATAATTAGAAATAGAAATTACTTATCAAATATTTTCTATTATTTATTAAATTAAAAATGATCAAGCTTACTGGTGCATTTGGAGGAAATCGTGCGGTTGAAAGTAATATAAATCCTTTGAGTACGCGCGTAAATGCATCTTTTTCCTCATCATTTGGATCACCTAAATGTATTGTTCGTGTTATATCTGTTGTGCCATCTGAAATTGAATATGAAATAATTAACTGGCCATCAATGACCATTCGAATACATAATTGTTTTTATTTACCTAGATATTGACCGCCTGAATCAATTAAATAAATTTCATCACGTGTTATTTGCTTATCAGTGTCAATTGTTGGGTTATAGTGTACAATAGCTGCATGTGCACCAACAGCGCTTGAGGGTGTAAAGCTTAATCCTTTAAAATGCTCTTGTTGGCTATTTGAAAATACATAATCAAAATTAAATTTATGAATATTTTTTACGCACAATAAGATAGTATTTCGAACTTTTTTTTTTTAGACAAATATAAACAAGCTGCCAGTGGGTTGGTAAATATGCATATTTTCACGAAAACAAAGTGCTGCCTCTTTTGATCAATGTACCAAAAGACGACAAGTTAATCCAGAGATTAACCGATGGTCAAAAAAATAAATAATATGAAACCAATACTTTAATTTTTTCAAAAATGAAATAATTTTTTTTTTTTTTTAAATTATTAAAACGCGCTAGACGAAACTTAAAGAAGTATAATCTTTTAAATATACAGTAAAATGTTTCTACGCGAATTCATTCTCTGTCCTTCCTTATCGGACTAATCCAATTTAGTTTAAAGGACGTATTCGATTAAATAGGTTAACCAATGAAAGTTGATTTATTGTTTTAAATAAATTTCCACTTAATTAGAATTCATGACAAAGACCAAGCTCTGGTTTTTATGGATTTTGTTTAATTTATAGAGACTTGTTATTATTATTAATTGGTTGGGTTAGAACCTTTTCTGTAGTATTTATTCAAATCGCAACGTAAGATATGGACGCAGGCAATAAGTAACGCGCCATATTTCTAAATTTATATGTCAACGCTCAAGCAGCTACAGATTATTACTTGCGTGTTTTTGTTTAAGAACAAACAACAAATTGCTAAAGCTTACGACATTTCTATAAAGTATTAGAGTTTGACAACTTATGTAAATTTCATACCCCAAAATTTCAGCATTTAAAAGAAGAAAAAAAAACGTGACATCGAAATTTACTTAGATACTTAAAATTCGCAAAACAGTATTAGTTCAAAATATTTTTCAAGATAAATTGTATTGAGTTTCATTCAATAAATTATTGTATTCACCAGGAATGTAAGTAATATGTTAACAAAATGTACCTTCTAAATTGTTTGAGCTTTGCAGCACCACTTAATTCAGTTATTTCCTCAATATCAACCGTGTGTTCCAACCAATGTAAATACTTGATTAAAGCAGCACCATCCCTAATATGAGCCTTTCTAATGCCTTCTGCTTCAACTTCGTTTTTTATAACTTTCATCATTACAATTGGACTCTCAGAAATGAGACGTCGTTCGGGTGGTACAGCAGATTGAATAGCCTCACTTGCTTTTGACAAAATCATCCTTCCGGTTGTGGATCGAATCTGTGTGTACAGAAAAAATATTTATTATGATTATATATTTTTTTTTTTGGTAAATAGGATAAAATTATTTATTTTCCATGCAAATTATGTAACAGCCAGCAATAGGTCTATATATAATCTGATTTTTTTTTATATGTTTTGCTTTGTTACTTTGCCTACGATGCGGTATCATTTATATTCTGCGCGCATTGAACTAAGCTTACAAAAGTATGGAGTGTAGAAACGTACACGTGAAAATTTAAAATCGATAGAATTTAATATTATAGAAATTTTTGATTGTGTTTTTCGGCACCTATTATTTCTATAAAACTCAAATTGATTTATGGCGTTGTATGATTTGCAAGCTTTCTATGTCGCAATAGGTAATTACATACAGGCTTCAATTCTACAGGAGTAATAAAAATATATAAACAACAAGCAAAATGAAATGCTTGTAATCAAGCAACGGTAAAAAAATCAGTTGATTTTTTTTTTCAATTTAATTCCTGATTTTAAATATGTGAAATTGTTTGAATAATAAATTCGTTCGAAATATAAAAATATATTTTCATTATTTAAGCATACAACAAATATAATTAGAAAACATGAAAATTAAAATTTTGTTTAAAGTTATATATAATGATATTTATTGATTGCTTACATAGTAAAACAATGGTATGAGACTATCATCTACTAAAATGGTAATTAGCATTATTAATATCTATTAAATTTAATTTGTTATATTTGTTGATTAAGCTTTATGTTATATATGTTATAGATATGTAAATATGTGACATTAGGGTGGACGGATTTTGTATGGTAAATTTTTAATTTTCAAAGTTTTTTAGATGCTATATGCGCTCAAAAGTTTCCGTTTAGCGAGAAAACATTTTTCGAATCTCTCATTTACTAAAGATTTTCAGAAAGTTAAATGTCAAATTTATATTTTCTCATTCTATTGTTTACTTACATGCACACGAAACCTAAATAACAATTTGACATACCTTGAGCTTAAAAAAATTTCCACACATTTTTCAATACAAAATACAAAGTGGTTTCATACTATGTGTACTTGTACTATATCTATATGGTACCACTTTGAGTCACAATGTGCTTTATAACGGTATTCCGCCAAGAAAGTTCATCTTATTTCGTCGAAAAATTATAGGAAAACCAGAAACTATGGAATAATATTATTTATTTAATCATATTATTTATCAATTTATTGGTTTACTATTATTTTACTATGAGATAATAATATTATCTCTGGTTGCCTACCGTTATTCAACATTTGCACGCACCGTGACTCAACTATGGTTTATACAGAGACTATAGGTACCAAACCTAGTAAAAAAAAATGTCAGAATGGTGGTGAATTCAGTTACGAAAGTGAAATTGTGACAAATTTTGTGTGGGTTTTCATTTTACCGGTTTACAGGGTACGAGGCATAACAGGAAACATACCTTTAGAGATAAATAGTAAATGCAACAGATCAATAACCAATCAATGGCGCTAGGCGAAATTTTAGAAATGTGACACATATTCTATACATCAGTTTCATATGAAAATGTTCAATGTCATAAAAAATCCACGTTACATTACATTTAAATTAAAAATAAAATTGAAAACGCTAACTTTCAATGATTTCATTTAGTTTTCGTGTGTGTATTTATTTTCAAAGAAACAACTTCCATTTTTCATGTATCATTTTTATGATTTCAGCCTATTGTTTCCTAAATTGTATTCCATTTTATAGATTTTGAGAATAAAAAAAATAATTCAATTTTTTTTTTCATATTTCTTTTGGTGTTTAGGATTCCTACGAATTTTATTTCCACTCACGATACATAAATGGATTTTTTATTTGTTTTTTTTCTATAAGCCAGAGACCTACACGGGCGAGTCCGAAGGCTGAACCCTAATTTTTTACAAACCAAATTTTTTCTTATGTGAACCGCTTAAATTTTTAATGATAGTAATAAAAATTTAAAATTTCTTCAATGATTTACTATTTGCGTCAAATAACCGTTATAAACAAATATAAGAAATATGTATAGACATCGAACACCAAAACCATTAATAATTCGAGATTTTGCTTTTACTTCATTTTTGAAAAAATTGGAAAAAATCAAGTATGTATTGGTTTGGTAATTTTTTTTTTCTTTGACTACTTTTTTGTGGGTCTCAAGCCGATATACAGCAAATGACGCAGAATTTTTTTTTTTGAGAAAATTATACATACTGGCTTTTTTTTGAACCTCCAGGAATTTTTTTTAGGCGGTATAGCCCCCAATTTTTTTTAACTTACAAAGTCGTGTACCAATCCATTGGTAGATTGTTTTATTATGGGTTAAAAGAATCAAAGGGCAGGCTTTAATCTTAAGACAGGCGTGCCGATCCGTGCAGGTGTCTGCATGAGCCTATGAATATTTATACCAACGAAATGTAGAGAAACAAAAAACGAAGTAATGTGTTAAATGCAATAGCACTTAAGAATACAAACTCAATTATGTAATATGTGAGCTGTGTGAAATTTTTGTATTAAACACAATTCAATCATTTTAAATTGTGACGAAAATTGAAAGTAAAGTAGTATGTTAAACAATGAAATGGGTGAGAGTTTTTTTTTTTTCATAATTTTTTCTAATTCAGCTACCTACGATATTTACCTTAGTTGCCTAAATTATCTGGAAATTGAGATTCACAATAACAATAACTATATAAAATACTAACGAAATATAAACGTAAAATAATTTAATCAAAATTAAAATCACTTACCACAGAATTTATTCCTGATAGTGTATTATTATATTCTTTAACATTAACATCAATTCCTTCGGTATACATATGATTTTTTATCTTCGATGTGTATCGCTCTTCCTTTAACAGGTATAAATATAGTTCAGTTTGTGTTACAATGACATACGAAAAAAATACAGGATTTGACTCAATATCCGATCCTCGTAAATTCAGAAGCCCTAAACCGTACATCAAATTATGTATGAACAGAATATAAAATAAAATTAGGATCCTATTAAATAAATGTTAGGGTTTTCTGCAGTTTTCCATCATTATGCTTATATTTATATACGATTATTATTTTACAAAAAAATTTCGCTATAAAATACGTCAGTATAATGTTATCTACTTACATGCAATATCATCTAAAGCCGTAACAATATGAGTCTCAGCGTCTAATTTTGCTATCGCTTCACGTACATCAGCAATTTTTTGTGAGGCTTTTTTACCTTATGAAAATAGAAAAGAATTGCTTTATTGTTAAGTCTTATTTTTCTCTTCCATTTTATTTCTCATTTTTAATTTTTATTTTATCTATTATATTTATGTGTATTATAAAAATAATAGAATAGCAACATATTTGTTTTATTGTTTTTTTTTTATAAATAGATTAAATGCGAATGTGCGTACCTGAAAACCGTCGTTCAAGTACTTCAATGCTAGGTAACCTTAATTCGGGTCTATTTTTCCACACTAAATCAACAATATTTTGCTGTATAGCCACTAATGTGTGACCACATGATTGTACAACCAGTGATAAGCGCTGAAATTCGCTTGCTTCCACTAAAAATGGATCGATACCAATACGTGAATTTGGTGGCAGTGTTTTTATTAACCACTCGTCTTTCGTTGGCACATTTGCATTTCCTTAATAGATTTTTTTTAAATGATATTTTTATGTAATAAAAAAAAAAACAATGTACATGTACAAACCACTCTTCATCAACGTCCAATATTCAGAGTCAACTTGTTGTTCTGCCTGTATATGATAGCGACTGTCTGTCCATAAAGCTGCTGCGTCTTCGGCAATAATAGCCGTTCCAACTGAACCAGTAAATCCACTTACAAATGCAATACGCCGATCCCTTCTTGAAATATATTCGCTCTTCAAATACACAATAAAAAAAGATATGTAAATATGAAAAAAAAGTTCTATAATGAAAATAAGTTTTTTTCCAATTAAAAACTTTATAAAAAACCACCAGAATTTTGAAATTTTTTAATGCATAATTTCTTTAATGTATTATTATTTAAGCTATACCTGATGAGCATCTACCGATGGTATTATATACGCTTGGATCGGAACTCCAACAATATTTGTGTCATTCATTATGTGTCGTATATCACGAATAATTTTAGCAACCGTTATGGGATCATCACCATCTGAGTTATTTCCATCATCAACTGTTATAACCCTATGATTTATATACAATACGTAATTATCATATTTCATTTTTTATACTTTTTTTGTTCATTCATTTTCAGATGTATTTAATATCGCTGGCGTTAGTATATAGCGCTTATAAAGTATAAAGCATAGCACAATAAAATATCATTAAATATACGAAATATTCTGTTTAAAATGAATTCTGAAAATTTTGTATTAAATTTCTATCAAAATAAATGTAAAGGTGCAAATAATTTTAGTTATTATAAGCATATGAAAATTTCTGGAAATTTATTCATTTAAAAATATGCTTGGTTTTACTACCTACTTATATTGATAGTTCATGTGTTTACAAGTTATATAAACGATAATAGAATTAAATAAAGCGACCAAAATGAAGGCGAAAATTGTGGTAGTGACTATAATATATTCAAAAGGTTATATAACATGAATTTTTCTTGTTTTTAATTTTCGCTTAGTCAAAGGATCCACAAAATAGCATTTATTAAGATTATGCCCGCGCTATGGCCACTTGTTAATAAAATAAAATATGTTTTATGTTCGTTCTTTCCTTTATTGAAAATTCAAAAAAATCCTTGTAATAATTTCTGCTTTTATATCAAATTAATATTAAGTCTTATCTGGGTCTTAATTTATTTAAATTACTATCACCACCAACATGTGGTTTTCTTGCTTTTTCTTTATAAAATTAAGGAACCCAATCGTTTACTGCAGAATATATGGTTAGAGCACTGTTTATTTTCGACTAGCCTCAAATAATGATAAATATTTTTATTTATTTATTTATTCACGTAGCAGAAAACTATATTATTTCAGATAACCAATATTAAATCTTCTATTCAGTAAAAATATAATAAATTACACAGATCGAAATTGAACCAATCAATTACACATTTCAAACGTTAATATAATTATGAATGAAATGTATATAGGCAACCACCAGTGTGTATTATTAATAAACCGTTATTGAAAAAATCATTTTAAAATCATATTATCGTCACTCACTCCAATATAGGTTTCATACATAATAAATTTTCTGTTTTGTACATTCAATGATATATACTTATGGTTTTTACGTTAACGCTTTTAACAAAAGTAATAAGTATACCTATATATAACGAAAAAAATCACTATTAAAATTTATTTGCTATAATAAAAACAGTTTTTTCTTCTATTTATTTAATCCATTCCCATTGAATTATAATCACTTGCATTGTGTTCATAAAACTTTGTGCAAATAAGCTTTCTTCGAACCATGTATTTTCTATGCTTCTATTGAAAACCGTTTGTTGAAATAAAAATTATGGAACAATATTTGTATTATTTTCTTTTATAATTACTACCAAACGGACATAAATTATATTATACTTTATGCTTTTCCCTTCTTTTTTTTTTTTTCTTATTTCATATTTATTTAATCAAATTGTTTCGTTACAAAACGTAATAATAGATATAATCTTTTTTATTATTCTTATAAATCTTTTCTTCTTTTGAATTTTGCAATAAAATATCGAATTGATTTTTTAAATTGGTCGAATAAATTTTTAATTAATTTCGTTCAACAGCACCCTCTATATAATATATATGAATGTGAATTGAATTTGTTTTTAATTGGTATATGAAATCACAATAATATTAAGGGAAATTAATTGAATTTTTTATTGTATTAATAATCAATATTTAAAATGAACGATTTATTCAAACTCATTCAGTATAACGATTGAGAAATTTGATATTTAAAGAAAATAAAAAAAAAAGTCATAGCAACAATTACAGAGATTCAAATAGAATATATTAAGAAAATTGTAAGTCTACAAAAATGGATGGCATATCTATTAAATTTATTTGCCCAAAAAGATTAAGTTTTAGAGAATATATCTCAATTTGGACCATATTTTCCATTTATATAAAATTATCGATTGTCGGACTGAGAATTACAGTTTTAAAACCCCTAGTTAGGGATATTTCTATGTCATTTATTTTATGTAACCGAACCGCTAATTTTTATATTGAAAACCAAACCCCATTCCTTTTATTTTTAGAACCGAACCCAAAGAACCGAATCCTCAAAATTGGCAAAGGTTCGCCTTCCTCCATAAATAACTTGTTAACTTATTGTATTTTTATTTAGTGATACACATCTAAAATAGCTTTCGATTAGGTTTTAAGTGTAATGAGAAATCTCACCGCTCAACCGAAAAAAAATAAATATATTTTCATTAATCATTTTTATCTGTTGGTTAATTTAGTGATAATAAATCTATACGCTATAATTATAATAATATTTATAATTATATTTATACGAGTATACTTAACTCTATCTTCCGCTTCCTCTAATTCTTTTTCTCTTTTCTTTCTTACTTACACATTAGAATTTTCTTTTAAATATTAATAATAAATTAATGCTATTGGATACCTTACAAATATAATAAATTTTATACTTAAATGTGAAAAATAAATCGATGTATATATATATTATGCCATGCAAGTAGTTAAGCAGTAAGTAATAATAATCAATATTAACGAGCATATTCTGGTACCCAGTCCACTTAAAACCAATTCGTTTGGTATATTTTCAGACAATAATAAATGTCTGATAGAAAAAAATCAATCGAATGTAAGTACCTTCAATATATTGAAACTTATCATACCAAAATATAGATCCATCCCTACCCTACACAACATAAAATATCTGATCTGTTTTATATATTAGTCTGCACATAGATTTCTATGGGAAAGTATTTTTACTATACAGACAATTCTATAATAGAAAATATATAATTGAATGTGGGACATCAACCTTTAACTCTTTTTCATAACATATAGGCTATTGTTGAAGATTTTGCTCTACTCATTTTTTTAGCATTTCCATTAGAACGAGTATGTAAAAACGATAAGAAAAATAGAATATAGTGAGTGGTTTGCCGTCGAATATGTGTAGGGTGTAGCGGTGTAGGTGACTGTACCGTACATGGGAAACGAAATAAATACAATATAATTACGGTTGAAATAAAAAAATAGTATAATAAATTTATAATAATAAAATTTTAAAATGTTTGACAGAATAATTAATGACAAAAGTGTATTTTCAAAAACTGAAAAAGATACTATTTTGTAATTCCCCTCCCCGTGCGGTATGTATGGCTATAGTTCCCCATCCCCCCCAGAAAACAAATGCGTTTGCATATGTAAGTATAAGTATGTTTATATTATACACATATATTTATTTCACAGCATCAATCAATAAACTCAGTAACGACCATTTACAAAAAAAAAAAATGAAGCAACAAACCATAAATACAAAAATTAATAAGGAAGTTTTTTTAATGGGGTGGATAAACTCATAATATAGAAAAACACTGCGTGCTCAGTTTTCGATGAGGCATTTTCGTCGTCTCGACTTAAAGTACTTATATTATATTTGGAAGAACATAAATAAAATATATTTCCATAAACACATATATTTTTTTCGATTTTTTTTATTTTTTTTTTATTTTTATGCTTGTGACGGGTGGTTATTTTAGCAGCCAGCAAATATAATATCATCACATAATAAAAGCACAGAAGAAATAACAACGAGTACCAAAATATTGATAGAAAATTCTTTATAAATATTATTATAATTTTCTTTGTTATATTATTTCGTGGAAGTTATATAAATTTTATTATTTGATGTCTTTTTGTAGGGCGATAAAGTACCAACATAATTTAACGAGACGTATATCCTCATATATCTTATTGAAGGAATTAAAAGAGAAAGAATCAAAATTATGTAAAAAAAATAATCAATATATTTTAAGACGTGATTATATAGTTTTCTTGTGCATTTGATATTTCATAAGAATATACAAGATGACATGTTGCATATTTTAAGCGTCACCTGCCATAAATGAAAACTATACTGGCAAAAATTTGAAGAGTAAATATTGCAATGCTAATTCTCCTTTCTTTAGAATTAATCTAATGAAATGGATCAGATATATATAGATGTATTATTGCTTCATTTGATATCGATTTACCGACGAAGACTTAAAGCGTTGGAATAATATTTTTTATTTTATTTTTCTGTAAGTTTTCTTTTCTTTCAACTGATTTGATTAAGCGACCATTACATTATTTGTAAATAATTATTTGCTGTAACAAGCTCGATGATGATCGTTTTTGGTCAACAATTGCGCAATATTGGGCCTTTTTCATATTTATTAACTATTTACCAGATCAGGGAGGCGAACCTTCTTCATTTTTGAGGATTTGGTTTTTGAAAAAATAAAAGCAGTGTTCGGTTCTGAAAATTAAATTTAAAGATTCTGTTTTTTAGGTTCGGTTCGGATAATGAAAATTAAAGATTAGGTTTTCTCGGTACGGTTCTCAAAATGAAATAAACAAAATTTAGAAGAATGCGATTATCAAAATTTGGATTATTATCCACTTTATTTATATGCACTACATGTAAGTTGTAGGGAGAAGACAGACAACAACAACAAAAAATTGCTATGACCTTTGACCTTTTGGGGTAAAAAATTGCCCGATCACCATACAACATAGAATATAAGTATCATCTCCATCCGGCCACTAGTTCCCGAGATTGGGGGGGCGGATAGATAACAAAAAAAAAACAAATCTATAATGCACTTCATGATTCACATGAATTAAGTATCAAATTATTTTTTTTAAACTTCTTATTTAAAACAACTGAATATGCTGTTCTGTCATTCAAAACAAGTTCAGAATTAAAAAGTATGTGTTTGAATTTAAAATTCATCACAATAAAAAGCGTTTTTATGATTATGATTTTACGAAAAAGGGTTCGGTTCTTCGGTTCGGTTGATAGAAATGATCATTAGCATAACTTCGGAAATTGTACCCTACTACAATTTTTAGAAAGACACCCTACAAAAAAAAATAGCGAGCGGAAAAAAATTACGTTAGAAAAAACGTCTAAAACCTGTAACACATCATCCTAGCTACGATACTGCTTTTGATACCAAGATACTGAATTTATTAATTTACCTAGCAAATTTATAGATGTTCGATGTAATCGAAAACTATATAAGAAAATGTTTGTAGTAAAGCTACTGGTAATCGAGTAATGGTTATTCAATATATATATTTGATCCACATAGAATGTCTGGGCTTTTATGCTTCATTTATCCTTTATCTTTATGGAAACATTAAAAGAATGCGAGTCATACCCATAAAAACAAAATACTTAATTTTCTGCAGTTCATTGGTTCAGTAAAAAAAAAGAAGCTATTCTGTGATTTCCTAATGTCATCATTCATCGAATGAGCTATTTTTTTTTATATAGAAATCTAAAAATAATAAAATCATTTTTATAATTTAACACAGAAAAAATACAGTCTCTCATACTTTATGTACTTCAATCAGGGTATCCACCATACATCGTCGGTACCAATACCAATACTTTTTACGAAAAGTATCGTCAACATAGATAGTATCGCGGATAAATGTATCGGTATCGGCATTATTTTCTCGATACTCTATTTTCGATACTTTTTATAAGTCATTTTTTAATTCTTTTTTCCATATTTTGAGGTATCGAAAAATGTATTGAAAAAAATATGGAAAAAAGTAAGTACTCGGATATAAAAAAAAATTTAAAAAAGTATCGAGAAAAAATTCATATACCGATACTTTTATCACCGACACCGTGAAAAGTATCGTCGATAGTGTCGATACAAAAGTATCGGCGATAGTCGCAACCCTGACTTCAATTGACTTTTTTTGTCAAATGAAAAATTATTATTTGCAATTATTTGAAAAACATATATACGCTTACATTGCTTTTTCTTCTTTTATTTTTGAGGAAGATTAATATTTACATGCATAATTTTTTGAGTCTATTCGATTGAATTTCGCCAAAAAATGTAAACTTTATATCAAAATGCTATATATAAATGTTATAGAGTACAAAAAAAAGTAATGAATACGATGTAGAATCACTTTCATATTACTTCCAAACGCGTCATCCATTATCGACTCCCCAATATTTTCTAAACCGAATATTTATTTACATCATACCCCTCTAAAATGCCCCCACAAGAAGTTTTGACGCAAACGATTGTACCTGAATTCAGCTTCAGTGCTTATATACTTCCCAAGGGGAACCTCTGAGAGAAAAATCATCTATAAGCGACCCCTTCTTATTTTCAACAAAGAAACTAATTTTTATAATAGTATACTTTTTCGAAGTCCCGTTTGGAAAGTAGGGTATATAAGCCGTACAGTACTGAATCTCAATTAATTTCACAACTTCAAACTATTGTGGTTACACTGAAAGATTCAGCCACAAATATCTTAAATTGTGAATGTAGTTAACAACTTTTTAACTGATCTTGATTCTATATAGTCATTCAATTGAGTATTAACTGTAGATAGTTGGACTTTGAAAAAAATAAATAAATATTGGTTTCGCAAATCTTTTCACTTCATTTTTGAAGGTCATATAGCTTTTATCTATTAAAAAAAAAAAAAAAATTTGAAAGAAAATGAATGAATGAGTAAGTAAGTATTATGGAAATCAATAAAAATGATAGCTGACAACACAAAAGTAATAAATTATTTATTTCTATCAATACTATTATCAATTAATTCAATTTGATATATAAATCTGCCACTGTTTTTCTATTTGTTATCATATCAAAATATAGAAATGGGTCATATACATTACAATATATTGGTCAATATACAAAATTTCGATTTTTATGTAGTTTTTACGGCAAAAATCATAAAAATATTCACTTCTCAAATATCTACGTACATTTATTTTACCATTAAATTGATTTTACTTTCATGTTTTATTTAAAAATGAAATGTCAGTTAACTGAATTAATTAATTTAGTAGTATATAAAGACATAGAGATAAGTAGTATGAGATATTTCTAACAACAAATAAACGTATCACGCCACTTAGAAATTTGCCTCGTGTCACCTATCACACATTCTAATTTTATGAATGTTCTATGTTGATGTTTATTTGCTTATTTATTTAACATTTTTTTTTTCTGTTTCGATTCTATATGTGACTGAGATTAGTAATATGAAGTAAATACTTATAGGTTTTATAATTTCTTAATGAATATAAATTAGTTTGAATTATTTTTTTTATACTTCTTTGCAGCAATTAATAAAAATACTGAACGTATAAGTCAGAATTATAAATACTTATTTAATATATGTAAATTCATGACAGTCAATTTATGAATGTTTTAATACCTATAATATGCTTAAAATCATAATTCTCTGATTATAATTTAATTTGTATTGTTTATAAATAAATCTCGTTTGTTCCTTAAAGTAATAGAAGAATTACGATGTTGCATGTAAATATATATACAGTGAACACTGAACATTATTATTACATTTTAAATTAATAAAAGTAATTTAATTTTCGTTTAATTTATAAATAAATCGAAAAAAGTACGAACTGGTTTCATTAAAAAACGTATATTTACCTTGAAACCGCAACACTACATCCAACAATTAAAATTAATATTGCTGCACCGGTTAAAATTAATTTTGTATTACGTTTAACCGCCATCACAGTTCACAAAACTCTCATCAAGAAAACAGAAAAACAAATAAAAATAATAATAACAATAATAAATGCGTTTTTATGACAAAATTTTAAGAACCAACACGACGCTTAAAATAACAGCGAACGATCTTTATGCATCAAATAACTTTTATTTACTGATTATTTTTATACAAGATATTATGATAATATAGTTGCCTATCGCCTACACGCTATAATAGCACCTCTATCTTTATAATATTAATCTTATTATTTTTATTATTATTATTTTTTTTTTTGGGATAGATTAAATTGGAAACGAATTGATCATCATTTCCATATTCAATTCAAATTATTTGTATATAGAATATTTTGTATATACTTTTATGGGAAATAAAGATATAATATAAATTAGTATTACTGAAAACAAAATTAAAAACAATAATAATAATATTTATCTTTAAAGACATATTAGGTTTATATTACATATTAAGGTGATGAGTTTATTAAATTTGTAAGCTACGTACCAAAATTCAAGATAAACGATGTTTATGGTTATCGATTAATCGACTTAATAAAGAATTCGAAACCGTTGTATATCATAATCGTAATGTATGTCATTTAATTTTTGCTACATTGGCCGAGGTGATTCTATATCTTAGTTAATGCATTAAAAAAATAAACGATCATCTTTGCTATAGTACCATTTATTTATTTTATATTGTTTTTTCGTTCCTCACATTTTATCCATGTTTATCCGTGTATTGTTTTCGTAGCCTATCGAGCTTTGTTTAAATGAAGACCTTGCATGAACACCTAAAAAATTTAATACTCTGAGTAAAAATTGCCATTTCTGTGTGTGAATAAAGTACTTATTTTATTCACACACAGAAATGGAAATTTTATAAGTCTCTTTGTCGATTGATAATTTTTTATATGATTCCAAATTATCTTACCTTACCGTATCTTTCATTTACAGGTGAGACAAAAAAAAATTGTTAAGAAACTAATATAACATCTATACAGTCACAATATATTGTATGAAAAAGTTTTATCCGCAATTATACGTATTGGCAAAAATATCTAAATTACATAAAAATAATGATAATAAAAATACGCGAGAATAAAAATACCATCAATAAAGACTAAAGAGAAAGAAAAAGTTTTCATCGTCTAGCTAGATCCGTGTGGAATGTTGCAAACACATTTTGAATATATAAATAAATAAATATTTTTTGTTTGATTTTATATAGTTAATACTTACAACAATTTGAAATTCTTCCATTTACTCTCGGATCACGAAATTTTATCCAACACACGTCGTGTGCTTGTTGATAATAAATTATTAAATCAACGCAATTTTTATACTTTATTTTGTATTTATATCTATATAGAAATATATATTATTCAGCAGTGTCGAACTGAGAGGTAGTCGGTGCACCGGTCAAGAAGTTTGCGAGAATTCTTTTTAAAGATATTCTTAGAGCAACACAGTTTTTAAAGAATGAATTTTATAGCAATTTTTTTTTTCTTCATTTATTGTTTATTTATTTATGTATTTATTAAAAATATTTATATTTGACTAAGTTCGGTGCACCGGTAAATTTATCCCTCGACGGTGGAGTATTTCGACACTGTTATTCAGCGTCTTTTTTTCCTTTCTTCGAACTATAAGAGCGAACGTGTCCCTTAGCTACCTATAGAAAACTTGCAATAAAATTTATGTATTTATATATTTGTTTTACTAAATTTATATTTTTTATAAATTGGTAAGTATTGATGTTTCGAATATAAATATGGCTATAAAAACATAATATATTGAATAATGAATTTAATTTCGGTTTATTAAGTAATACTTAATGTTATTTATATCATTTTATTATCGATAAATATTTGATTCGGAAATCTTTTTAAGATCACTTATTTAATAAGAAAACAATAATAATCCTTAAATATATTTAATGATTTAATCAATCAGAATTCAGAATGATTGAAAAGTTTTAATATAGATACATAACTTAGATGAAAAATCGATTAATAAAAATAAGCTATGAGGTAAACAATAAAAAAATAGCGGCGCTGTCGATATTCTCGCTACTAGAAAATTAACAATCGCTAAAGTTAGCCTTATTATGCTCACATGCCTTATGATGATTATAATCAGTGTTTTTATTTCAGTTATTTAAAATTATAGTATACCCGATTAACGGATTTTGATGGTCGATTACAAAAATATACATACTGACGTTTTTTCATATTTCGTTTTTTTTTGTCTTGGGATCCAATTTAATTTTTTCGATTTTTGTTTTTTCGGGAGGCATTTCTCATTTTTTTTCGACGGTTACAAAAATGAAGTGGAGTACCAGTTTGCAGCTTGTTTTTTTTAATTATAATTGTTATGCACTACATGTGAAACATGAAAGTGAATTATAGGTTTGTTTTTTTGTACATATATAGTGCATATAATTAAGATATAAATAAATTGGATACTAATCCAATTTGAATAGTGTTTCTTGTTTTCTTTATTTCTTATTTATTATTAAAATTTATTCCATTTTACTTATTACAATTTTTATTATTAATCATAGTAAACTTTCATTGCATCGGGTGAGATTTGAAAAATATTTAAATAATTATCGATAAAGTTACTTAACATGAAATTCTTTATATTCCTTTAACGAAAAATAAAGATAGGTAAATAATTATTGATAAAGATTTTTGTTTAGAATTCTTTGTTTCTTTATAGAAAAATGACGTTATTAGATTATTTGTCGTTATCGATAAAGTTTATTATCTTAAATTATTTATCAAAATTTACTGAGATATAACGATATAAGGCATATTCTATTTGTCTGAAGAAGTGAAGAGTCATCAGTTGCGCCAATCGCCGCTCATCAGTAAAAGTGC
>JAABKK020027274.1:5990-16558 GCA_011634745.2 Catotricha subobsoleta | reverse complement strand
TTTTGAGGTTGCATGACCGTTTTGAGAAATGGTGAGTACGCTATTGTCTCAACTATCTTTTATATAGAGACTATAAACTGTAGCGTTTAGCATTAACCGTCACACCTAATTCCAGAGGCTAATAATAAGTACAACTTTCATCATCTCAAACACTGCCGTAAAATTTGCACTTTGGTGTCGAAGTGGATGGTTGAACGGTGTCTAACTACTGCTTCTTTCGCTGGGGGTTGAATGACAATTTTGAACAAAATTTCCTTTGTTCGCTGGCAAACAGGAAAAAATTGAACGTATAAATTTCCCTACCAGAAATACAATACAATAAAATCTGGAAAAAAACATTCATTCTAAGTGCGATAAAAAAAACAAAACGAAAATATCCGTATGAACTATCTAATAAATTGAGGATCTCTAAATTTTCATTGCAAATTAATAATTATCAAATCTTTCATTCTACTTTTTAAAATTAAAACTACCTTCTCAACTTTTACATTTAATTGTTTAAAAAAAAAGAAAAAGAGGGAAGAAAAAATTGCCTTGAAAATCGCTTAAAAAAGGAAAATTAAAAACAACAAGCAAACTTTTTAAATTATTCATAACATTTAATTTAAAAGTAATTTCTTTTAATTTAATAATTGAACTGACGCTCGCTCCAATGTTCTCTCTGCACTTTTAATGTCTATAAGGCAACCACCCCTCTAGTTATTTTCATGAAAGACTACAAAGAGAAAAGCAGAAGCAAAAAAAACGACGCAAAACAAAACAAAAAATTGGTAATTTATCCTTACTCTATAGATAAGAAAAAACAGCATCCATTCATAAATATAATATAGATATACATATATACTCTGTAGCTTATATGCTTTGGGTAGTAATATTTACCTATATACCTACTATAATGGTCAAAACTTTGACAAATCTTTTAACGAAAGTTGAAAAAAAAATATTTCTTTTAATCATAACTTTCGACGGTATTTTACTTACCTATTTTCTCTTAAACCATCTCCATCGGTAATGATACAACCTAAACCTGCCAAATACATCATTACATATACTAAAATATTCTAGATACGAACACATAACACAATACAATTTCTTCATTGTACACTAAAAGGGTCGCTTTGTCTCTTGTCTTACTTTTTATATGAACAAGTACAGTAGGTAGGTACGTTGAGTAGAAATTATCATCAATCTCCCCCATCTTATCACACAAGTAGTCGACGACATCGAATTTATATAATATATAAACCGTACATGGTTGAAAGTAAACAAAAGTGCGGTTAATGTACAGGAAATATATAGGGCACACAAAATGTGTAGGTTTTCGGGTTAGTATTAAATGTTATGATTATTGGGATGGGTTATGGGTAGCATTTTGGTTTCTATTTGAAAAAGGGTGCGAGCTTTAAATTAAGATTAACTTATTTTTGGGAAAATTTTCATATATAAATACTTTGATCGAATTTTGTTGATTTTTGTGCGCGTCTGTTGAAGCAGAATATTGATGAAAAGTCTAAATTTGTGCTTTGACACGAGTCATAAACTCATAACACAAGATTAAGATCTTTGATTAAAATTTTCAACATATTTTTCTTTTTATTTCTTATTATTATTTTTTTTTTCTTTTAACAATAATAGTAAAACATAAATTGTTTGAAAACAAAATAATATTAAAATTTATTCCCGTTGAACTGAAAATTGTTACGGTCCACTGCCACAATCACCATCATCATTATGATCACGAAAATGAAAACAATTTCATTTTTTTTTTTTTATTTAGATTGAATTTTAAAATATTTAACATTAAGTATATAAATGTTGTATATAAAACGAATAGAGTAAATAAGGTAAAGCCTTTCGTTCGTTTATATATGAGTAAAAGTTTTCACTTCGAATGAGAACTTTAACCGACACTCATTTTGTTTTCTATGATTCGCTTCAATATGTTTTAGGAAAACTTAAAATCCATAAAGCTTTTCAAAAATTCTATGTGCATCACACAAAAATAAGTAAGTTTCAACCATTTTAATCATCATTTCGAAATTTTCAACAAATTCCATAATGGAATAAGCTATTTAACTTATATTATCGTTGTTCACATATATTTGTTGAAATATCTTTATTATTTAATAGAACACTATGTTAATAGAATAATATGGTCGGTTAGTATATTTGAATGTTTGTGACTCCACTTTTCACATGGAGCATAGTACACTGTAAAATTTCGAGTTTTTTTCTAATTATTTATTTTCTTTTAATTTTTGCATTTTGGTTTTCTCTTCTACTATGTTTTCTGATAATCATGAGTTGTAGAAACTATCTATATATACTAAAATACTACAACTTTTATTACTAATGGTATTTCTAATCATACTAGTATCAACCAAATAACCATCATCATATCAAAGTTTATTTTAAGAAAACTTTAAACGGAAACATTTTGAATAACTTACACACACCATTTTGATGATTTTCTATCTATACACATTTTATGCTATAAGTTCAGTGGTGGCTGTTTTAAGGCTGTCTGTATTCATATATTATTTTACAAGAATTTTGTTAAACTCTAAAGCATATTTCGAACAATACCTTTCATTTATCCTTTATTAGTATTATAGAATATATAATGAAAATTTTCTATTTACATAATACTTGCGAGTACTTCACTTTTCTCAAGACATAGGTGTTTTATTATAATAGATTACATTCTTCATTCCCCATTCTCTTATATTCAATATATACCTACTTTATTTATGTAATATTATAGTACTTAGGGAAACGCAGTTTATAACATATTTCCATTCATTTAATGTACACAGAAGCCAACCTCAAAATTCACAAGCAAGCAGAAACATTTCTTTTCTATATATTTACCTAAAGGCACTTAACGCAAATTGTTATTCACTAACAACAATCTAACAATATGCATTAAGGATTCGAATGATACGTTAAAGGATAGCAAATTATAGTCAAGAGAAAAAAATATTCTACATGTATATAGCGACAAAATATCTATCTACCTACATACATACAATTTCTTTGAACATTATTTATTAAAATTATTAAGTAAATTGATTTACGTTCAAACTATTTATGAAATTAAGAAAATAAAATCTTATTTTGTCAGAGTCGAATTTTATATTGTTTATGGGTTTGAAGCCAATTCTTTAGCTTCCTGGTTCGATTAAAGGTTTAAGAGAAAATAATTATTTAAAAAAATTGCATGTCTTATGATTTTTTTTTAATTTTTTTTTATAAAAATTAACAATATTTACTGACTATAAATATCACAACAACAAAAATTTTTAAGTCTGTGTTTCTTGCAATAAATAAAATTTTTATTTATAATTTCCGATATTTGAATTTTGCGCCACTTTTAATGCACGTCATATTTAATCCGTCGGTTTTCGCGTACAAAATTATATCATTTTAGTAGCTGTGGTATACGATACATAAAATAATTCAACATTTTTTTTAATATTCCTTCGGATTACGTAAATAAATAAATGTTAAAAATAGTTAACTTAACCTCAATATGTGTGATATGTATCACATAATAGTTTTTAAAACTGAAATTTTAAAGACAAGGCATTTTTTAAACGAAAATTTTTATTAATAAAATATTATTTATTTTCCATGCCTTAATTTATCCTATAAAAAAATTAAATTAAAAAATTTCATAAGACAACCCTATATTGTTTTAAAGAGCTATAATCCCGTACTGTTCTTGGGTATAATAATCGATTCCCTGTATTGCATATAACAAAAAAGAAATGTATTTTTAGTATCCATATAGTTAATAAAAATATGTTCAAATAATGTTTTCTAAGAAATGTTGTCTTCTTTTTTTTCTCAATATATTTTCTAGAATGATTAAAATCTGAATTAGACTTTTTCCCTCTGTGTATAATTGATCGCAATTGCTAGGTCAAATACCAATTAAATACTATATTGTTATTAAATAAATATATAATATAAAATAATAATTATTATTTTTTTACTTTTTAATTTTAAAACTACCTAAAATTATCCAACACTGTTAGGATTTTCGATTTCCATTGTTTTTTGTTTTAATTTCTCTATTTAATAACATATAAGCATAACATAATACTGTGATACTTAGAAAACAAAAATAAAATGTATATATCTGATTGTTTCGACATACCTATATATACACAACAAGCCTATTTATCTAATACATTTTCTTTGCATAACAAAATAGTAAATTAATTATAATGTTATATATAATATATCAACAATATAAAGTAGAAATAATTGTAATCAATTATGGTTCAATTGTTTTAACAATGATATACATACGCCTCGTTAATGTTATGCATGAACCTAACTACCTTCAAGATAATTCAATAATAAATAATAATATAATATGTATGACATGACGATACGATGTTGTCGTTATTAAATACATTATACCACACTTTCAATATAATTATAATAGAACTTTAATTTTCATTAAGTACCCTCATGAAAATATCTCTAATCATAACTACTTGATTATGTTGTAGATAGGTGTATAGACCTATCGACTGTTGGGAAATGTTGGAAATCGTTTATATCATAAAATTTATTGTTAATAATTCATGTTATAAGAACTTGAAGAAAATATTTAAAGTTTAAACATGAACGTTATTGTTTTAGAAGTGAAGGAAACACAATTTCAAATTGATTTTGTGTTATTGGTTTTCAATTTAGTATTTTAAGAATATTTGCGAAAGAAAAATATTGAAATATCAATTAGTTTTCTTATTAAAAAAAAATAAATAAATAAAGAAAAACTTGCGTCTGTTTATTTATCATTGGAATTTCAAATCGTTTTTCTGTTTTGTAATTTGAGTTAAAGGAAACATTTTTTTTTTGTTTATATCTTTGTGGAGTATTAATATGTTTAGCATTTAATTTCCTTTTATTTTATTTACTATAGCCAATGCAATCTGCATCAGTATCCACATAAATGGGATAAATTTTAAATCGAATAAATGAATTATTGATTGAAAGAAGGAATTATGCTAATTAATTTAAATAAAATAAATTATGTCCTCATAAAAGTTCTCTAATTACTTATTAATTAAATTGAATCAATATTTGTCAATGGGTTATTTCTCTCTTCCGTAAAAAAAAAATGTTTTCCACTTTTTACAAAACGAACAATTTTATTTTTAATATTGTCCCTTTTAAAATGGCATAAAATTCTTTTAAACAACATTTTACAACACAACATCATTTTAACAGTACCATCAAGTTTTTAAATCGACATGTTATGGAATGAAAAAAGCCAATCTTTTTTTTCCATCCTTGTAATATAATATTATGTGTATTCAGCCCCAAATTTTTACCCGTTTATTCTTTTCACAGTATCGTCGGCCTTGGTTCCCTCCCTAAAATTTTATTTTGTAGTCATTCTTATATAATTATATTTATATATATAAATAATATAGGATACTTGGCATCTATATATAGATTTTATATAGAAAAGGTACAACACAACCCACTATAGTCATCAATGAATTACCAACCCTCAAGTGATTGACTCACTACAAGTGGATACTTTCATTCAATCACAAAAAAAAAAAAACATATACGGATAAGAAAAGAATAAAAGACGAGGATGACAAAAAGTAAGAGAAAAATATCAGCAAAATAAAACTTGAAGTGTATTTATTACGTAATGTTTCGTATACGATATAATAATGTTTTATTAAAGGTTTAACCTTCATTTATATATCCTCTTCCTCATATTCTTCCTCAAATACCATACGGTAATAAAATTAAATTAAATACAATAAGGTTTAGAAACTCGGGCTTTGTATCCAATAACGGATAGCCGTACATTATGTTTATATCAAAATAACACCATATACGATAATAAATTTGAAACAGAATTTAAATTAAAAGAGTATTCCGTAGACGAAGCATTAATTTTTAATTTGGTTTGAAATTAATTTAAATTGTGTGACACAATAATAATGAAAAACTCCTTTTTTTTTTGTTAAATGTTCATATAATAATCAGTAATTATATACCATGATGATGTGTACTTGTAGATAAAGATAATTTCCTTATTTGATACCTGTGCAATCAAGGATGGCTGGTAGTCAGAAAAGCAACCCAACAAACCGCAAATTACCCAAGTGAAAAAATGTTTTTTTTTCTTTTTGTTTTGTTCATCTATTTTTTTTAAACTTTGTACGATTGTAATATTTAACTTTCAAATTTATATAATATCGAAGTGTATATAAAGTAGAGTAACATAGGAAAAGCAAAAGAAATAAAATTTACATTCAAATGACCCAACCGACTACTTGCTGATCCACCACCACCACCATTACCACTAACAATGAGACTATATTCATTGCAAGAATAGAAAAATCAAAGAAGAATTGAAAAACCGGAAAAACCTTTTCTTGTGTTTTTTAATTTTTTTCTTTTTTTTGCGTTGGTTCTTTTTTTTATTTTATATATTTTTTTTTGCACTATTTTATTCTGGTTCATCATACCCTAAATATTTGATTTTGTTACCGAAAATAAAACGATCACAGCCAGACTTTAACTATATTAAATTTTCTGCTTTTGTCATTTTGACGGTAAAACGTAAAAAACATTAACTTATGTAATTCGTTACTGAATAACATTATATGTATAACATCATGTGCGGAGTGTGGATATGTTTAAAATCGAATGGGTCATGGGTGGTTTGGGTGATTTGCTTGGTTGAATTGTAACTAAATTTATTGATTTCAATCGATATCTTTTGAATTTATATGATACGATATCGAGACTAATAATTCATGTACGATGTTTGCTAATTTGTAAGTTTTTTTTTCTTTATTTATATTAGAAATACTTGAGATCTTGATGTGTTTGTTCTATTTATATAAGCTATTCATTAGACATGTACAGCAATTTTTATTCCAAAACTAAATCGCAACAAATTTCTGATAATACCACAATACGAAATAGACCCAGAAAAAAATTAAATAATGAAAAAATTCTTAGAGGATCAAGTGGACAATGATACCAAATGTAAACTTATGTAGAAAATTAAACGACCGACAACGCGATAAGGAATAATAAATTTTCCTTGTCGTTAAAACTTTTACGTAGAATTCGTTTGTGCGGTTTTATTTTTCTACGTTATATTCCCATGGCACAAGTTCGTAAATCGACTGAGTGATAACATAAAATACAAAACGAGAAAAAAAGTGCTGTTTTTTTTTTTTGTGACATTAAAAAACGTCGACTATTGGACTAAACAAAAAGTTTAATTTATTAAATGATCATAAATTATGTATTGCTTTCGTTGAAGTTAGATGCTAAAAAAAGATACTACAATAACATAATAACGACAATATAGGGAATAAAAATCCATAGTAAAGTAATTAACAATATTGTCAAATTAAATAAGCTAACAATAAATACATTATTAATATTATATTATTGGCTAAATATGATTGGAAAATATATATATGTATATTATATTATATATAAATGTAGTAATTTAGTGAGTTTAGTACTGGTTTGGTGGTGGATAATATTTATATTACAATATGACAAATTACATTCTTAAATAATGTTCATTAATATTTATTGTCAATACAATGGCACGACGACATAATAGAAAATGAACAAATTACGCCCTAATAATCAAATATGATATGTGATTACTGTGTCTAGTCTTGTGTATATTATTAATACATCTTATTAGACACACTCTACTCTCAATTATTGGTTTAGTATAAATAAAATTTATAACATTTAGTTTCCAAAAAAAAAAAAAAAATGTATTTTATGTGTTTAACTAGATGTAGGTAAACAGAAATATTATACAATTTGTGCCAGGTATACATACAATATAAATTTGAATATATACAATTTTCGTCAATCTTCAAATAATTATATGAACATTATGGGTAAAATACATTATATAGAAATATAGGAATTGTATTTAATACATAATTGGAGAATATAAATAATAGGAACATATAGATAAACAAAATATGTCTATCCAGGCAAAAGTACAGCAACACAATTCAATATTTATTAGTACAATTTACTAGATATAACGATTTTCATTTTCACCCAGAATACAAACTTCAGGTAAATACTTATTTCCTGATATATTTAATCGGGTTTTAGAGAGGGTCATTTTTGGTCAAAATGGAACAAAGTGAGATAACATTTTGCGGTATGGCCTTTATGTAAATGTATAGAAATGTTTATAATATAGGTTTGAAATCTACATTGAACATGTTTAAGCCAAACAACATGAATTAAAGGGTCGAGTGCCAGTATAAGAGGCCAAGGCATATACATTGTAATTACATAATATTAATGATTTGGAATTAGATATTTAGTTCGGGTTATTTGTAATACAATTATAATATGTATAATCGAAATTAAGTTGTTCTGGATGTAATTAATGCCTGTCAATATTAATTACGTTTTATAGATTTTTTCACATTTCTTTTTTTTAATTTTTGATCACAACAATATAATAAATATATATTATGGCATCATTGCATAACAACTTAAAATTGAAATTAATTAAAAAAAATATCTGTTACCTAATTATAGTTTATTTGAAAATTGTTTAACTATAACTTAATTAATTTAACGAAGAATTAAATTATTAAGTTGAAAAATAAACTAAATAATTTCCATTTTCTTCTTCGTATATAACGACGGTAGGCATAAATATAATTTAATCCGTTATAAGTAACTTAAAATGAAACTAAAATTAACAAAATGTAACTATTTTACATCGTAAAGTAATCGCATATATACAAAAAGAACAATTTACAAATTACTCAAAAAAAAAAGAAATATATATATAAATAAAAAATTGTACTTAAATTTTCATTTAAATTTTATTTTTATTTTTAAACTCCTGTCATCTATTACTGTTAGAAGGGCGGTTGGTGGCAGGTACTTACTTATACACTTACTGCGCTTCAGAAATAAAGAAAAATATGAAAACAAAACAAAAATTGTCTGCATAATAAGTTTTCCAACAAAACAAAAGAGAAATGAAAAAAAAAAAAACACACCATAACTTTTTTCACTTTGGTCTGCCATGATGCAAAACACAAAATTAAAATAAATATCATAGCAAGCAAAAGGAGTGAGTGCACTTAATACTGGAGAAAATATTTATATATTTTTTCCATGTACAAATCCCTCCCTAGATAAATCTTCTCCATTATATAAATACTTAGTAGGCCAAACATTTGAAATAGGTATCTACTGACTATTCTACATTTTTTTTTTTTTTTTTTAGAGAAAAAAAACTTTTAATGATATAGTCATTTATGTCAAAAAAAAAGTCGTTAAACACATATAAAAACAAGCTAGTAAAGAGCACATAAAAAGAAAATATTCTAGGAAGAAGAAAAAACCGCACACGCTTGAGAGCTATAGAATTTGGAAGCACGCCCTGCCTACACTAAATAAAGCATACTATCTCTATAAAGTTAAGACTCGTTTTCATATTAGATACCTACTTCATACTTGTACTAAAACTTATAGGGATAATATGAAAACGTTATTATAGAGAGGAAGTAGTAGCTTTATACGTATATTATTATAATAACGTTCCTAAAATTTAACTTTCATGCCATTTGCATAACGTTTCCAACTTTTGTAATTGATTTGATCGAGGGCTTGAAATTTAAATATTCAATACCACTCTCTTTATATAAGTAATATAATTTAAGTACGTTTTTAAGATCTTTTTCTTCGTGCTATAATAATAATAATACATGCATATACGAAAATTATTATTCAAGTTAATATTGAATAACATACCACCAACTTTACGTTTGCCTAACTGATGAAATTGATATGTCAGCTATAATGAATGATTGGTTGAATGGATTGGGCTAGAAGGATGGGAGGGACTATTACATAAAACCTAAATCGTTATACTTTCATCATTTTTATTTAACTTATTCATTACAAAAAATTTCCTATATAGATTTAAGTTTATTGGGTTAGCGTGACAATGCACACATTTTTATATATATAAATATAAATACGTATATTTGGGTTATATTATTTATGAGCAATTTTTAAAGCTAAAATATTTGCTTCAAATTAATACAAAATGCTTCTTTTTTTTTTTAAGCATGCTTAGTTTCTATTCATTTAGCCCATAATGGTTAATTGATTTCAATAAAAATTTATGTGTATAAAACATGAGGTCATCGACAAATAGCGTGAACGATATTAATGTTTGTATATCTTACCGCCTATATATTATAAGAAACAGTGTCTTTAACATATTTTCTGAAATATTTTAATTGTAAAAATCAAAATTATTGAAAAAAAATAAAAAAAACTTAAATATTCTAAATTTGTACATGTAGTATTAAGCGATCGAAAACTGTTTAAAGAAGATATGAAATGTTAAATATTGCAGGGGTCTGGAAAGTTAGTTGATTTTATATAATAATAATCATAATATTATTATTATTTCACAACTACGTTTTAAATTATGATTTGATATTTATAATATAACTTAGGAAAATTATTATTAGGGGGAGCGAGCTTTTACT
>JAABKK020027263.1:0-13989 GCA_011634745.2 Catotricha subobsoleta | reverse complement strand
AAAAAAAATCTTTGCGTTTGTAACTTTGAGAATTGATAACTCAGTCAGAACACCTTACATATTAATTTATAACTTCTTAAATATAGTCGACCCACTTTAAAACCTATAAGGTTTAGACATAAATGCACAAGAAAGGTAACAACCTCCGAACAAAACCCGGTTCGCCTCTCTGATTTGCAGATTTTTATCATATTTTTTATATTATTATACATCAACGGAGGGTTATTTTTAAAAACAGGGGTAGCAAAAAAAAATTCTACACTTAAAAAACATAGTATGTATGTATATTCATTATTCAGTTCAAAAATTGAAGACAAATCTCGAAACATATACCTACTATTTTGTCCAAAAAGCCAAGATGAATATTTCTTTTTAAACGCAGAGGGTATTTTCTCCCTTAACTGGCTTAGAAAACTTTTTATGCTATTGCTATGGAAAACAAAAGATATTTAATTAAGACAATAAATTATATTGGTTGGGTGGGTTGTAATAAATATTTATATGGTAAAACAGAATTTTCACAATATATTAATTTTAGTTGTCATCATATAAACTCAATTAATGATAAATAAATTACTTAATCTTATCTTATATTGTGTTATTGTTAAGTAGCCTACCGCAAGACCTTTCAACTTCTATTATGTATATCGCATGTTTTGATAATCTACTGTGGAACTTTGTAAAAGCAATATTGTTATTAAATTTATATACAAATTCATTATCCTGTGGGGTGTGCGGTTCACAACAATTATAATTAAAAGGATTATTAAATAAATGACTGCTTCTGCTTAATATTATTAAATGGCCTATAAAATTATGTCTGCACATTTGTGAATTTCAATAAACATCCTTAAAAAAGACAAACAAGAATTTTCGATCGGCACATCGAATATTACAGGACTATTGAATATTAATAATAGTTTTTATTCGATTTGGAGAGATAACTCAATTTAAATTGTTCTTGCCCCAATAATCGTAAATTTCTATTTAAACTTTTCATTACAAAAAGCAGATATACAGAAGGGCAACCTAATCTAGTTATTATCATATTTCTTATACTTTACCTTACCGACCTTCGGTCTGATTCCAGGTAATCCATGAATAAAAAAACGAAAATCGTTTTTAATATTATTGAATGGAAAATCGAGGTGAAATGTAAATACTTATTTAATATTCTAGGTTATTCTTTCTTTACCTTATTTGTTCTACATTTACATAATAAACCGGTGGTTTAATAATTTAAAGCTTTAAACGGTTTATTTTATTTAGTTATTAAAAATACCAATGCTGTACAAATAAAAAGCAATGAATTCAATAATAAAAAAAATCGCGGATAATACCAATGTCTGAAATTTTATGACACCGTTTCCGAGCAAATAAAATAAAATATATTTTGGTAAAGAAAAAAAAAATAATCCGTAGCTTTATTTTCTATATTCCATTCGTCATATAGATAATTCAACGATTTTGGATTCAGCATTTTGTGCAATGCTAGATAATCCGCCTGGATTTCCACTGTGGGAACTATCATCATTGATATTTTTTGCTATGCCAATGGCTGTTATGGTTGTATTATATGCACGTATGGGGATTCAGATTCGATTTCGTTCAAAACATACATCAGTCTTAGGTAAAAAAAAAAATAAAGCCCGAACAGAAATATCCACTTTAATAAATAGAAACCCTAGTGGAAATTTTATTTTAAATCGGCAAATACACAACATACCCACGGTATATTTTGCAATGATATAGTACAATATACCATAAATATGTCGTCTTTTTACCGATTTTGCCTTTTTTTTATAAAAACATTTCCGCTGGGGAAATTAACACTGGTTTGAAAAATGTGGTTTTTGTTTTGGCATTTAATTTATGATATCACAAATATATTGATGAAACTAATTGAATCTGAATTTTTTTTAATTATTTTTTTTTTGTACAGGTGTACAACAAGGTTCAATGCATGGCGAATCAAAACAGTCACAATCAAGAAAAGCTATCATCAGAATGTTGGGTAAGCAAACCTCTGATTTGCAGGGACCAGAAAATTACTTGTTAGAACATTGTTGCATATGAATTATATTAATGTAATCGTATCATTTTTATAAAATTATCAAATCGAAAATTATTTTCTATGAGAAACACTGTGTTAAGTAAATTTTATCTTAAGCCCAAGATTGTACTATACGTATGCCAACAAATTAAATGAAAACTAAATAGTAAGTTTAATGAAAAGTTACGAAATTCTAAAGCATTATTAAAGTATTATATAAAACCCTGTTATAGTCTAAAATCAATATAAAAAGTGGCATAAATTAAATGTAAGTGTCTAATTAAAAGTCAATTCATATACAAGTATGTTATTCATCTGTTCATTTTAATTTGAAACAAAATGATACCAAAAGCACTCTTAACATCTCAATATACGATACATTTCTTTCACATCTATTTTTGAAGAAGCCAATCCTTCTTTTATCCTCTAATGTATATACATCGTTATTGCTGCTATTTTGGTATAATTTTTTTTTTACAAAACTGTGGTGCAAGCATACCTTTGTACACGACACACTTGTGAGAGTAAACTACATTAATTTTTATCAGAAAAATACTTCCCAGCGAAATAAATTTAGCTCTATATCTTTGTTATATTCCGATACCACGAATCGGCGTAGGTATATCAATAACCGTATCTAACTTTAGAGATATAGATTGAATGCCACAACAATGTGAAAAATTCACCGAAAAAAAAATCTTTTAAACATTTTCGTTGTACTCGTCAACAACAACAACACAAATTCCCCACACGATTTTCTCGGTTTACATACATATTTTTTTCCCTGCCCTCTTTCTTTGCTTTGCTTATGAAGTATAATAAATAACCCACACCTTCAAAACCAAACCAAAAAAAAAGTATCAAGAAAAGAGTTTTTCAACATTTTTGCTTAAAGCGAAAATATTTTTCGACATTCAACATGAAATACTTTAAAAGTAAAAAAAAAAAGAAGAAAAATGATATTAGCCTTTAAAAAATATGAGTCTCATCATTTTTCATGTATGTTATTTTTTCTACTGTTTTGCAAATTTAAAAGTTCTATAAAAACTTATTTATAGCTGTTGTCTGTTACCAAAGAAAAATATAAAGAAAAGGCTGTTCTTGAAAGACGATATATTGCAATATATCGGGAACCACTTCAAAATTTCATTTTGATTGAGTAATCAAATTCTTTGATTTTATTTAACATATTTTCATACAAGGCGGATATTGTTATTTATTTCTGGATTCTACTTTTTTTTTTTTTTTCAATTCTATTTTGATTTTGACTATATGCAAAATGATAAGGGTTAAATATTGTAATAATAATGTCAAAAAGAAATAAAGAAACGGATATAAAAACATCACTAATATCCTTTGCATCCCAAATTTTAAAATTATCTATGATTTATTTACGAAACTCTTTTTTATTTTCCGTATATTTCTGTATATTTTCATATCATTTACAAATTTCCAACAGATTTTTTTATTGGTATCATTTCCATTTTATTTTATTTTTTAAAAAAAGAATCAGAGCTTTATTTGTTTAAAAAAAAAGAAAAGAAAAAAAAACCGTTTGTCGTATTTTCTTATCTGGGGTTATAGCTCGGTACATTTGATGTTCGAGCAAAAGTGATTATTTTTTTCTTTTAACATGCGGCACTAACAAACACTTTTGATGATATTCAAAACCTTTAAAATTCCTTCAAACATCACTTTTTCACTTATTGAGGCATCGTCAACTAAATGCTTTAGCCATAAAATATGCTGCAGTAATCATCCTTATTTTTTTTTTTATTATTATGCATTCCCTACTGAAAATATTTACAAAATCTATACAAAATCCATAATTATTTGAGTATGGATGGAATACCATGAATAAACTATACTAAGCCCATAACATTATCAGAAAAACCATAACCAGTCCATACTAAAAACAAGAATTCATAATCATTTTTAGTATGCTTTAGTTCATTGGTATGGTTTTGTATTGTTTTTCACTAGGGTTTATACGCTTTTCTATATAATATCTACTATAAATGTGGTGAAAGTATGGCGACTATTTTCTAGATGTATATTCTAAAATCTAAAGTTCCGTTTAAAATTTCACATTTAATTTTTTTGATATTTTAGCATATCATAAAGAGCATACAATATAAATTGTCTGGGTAATTAATGAAACAATTTTAATTGTTTTATATATTAACCTTTTGTCTCGTTATCTTTATTGCTTTATTGTACATTATTAGCTGAAATAGTATAGTTTGCAAATGGATGTGGTTTGGGAATACTTAAGTTAAACATATCAACAACACAGTGCTTACAATATTCATACAGAGATAGTTGAATACCTACAAACCACCAAGTCTACACAGTGACAATTTTTTTTTTATTGTAACCAACCAAATGATAAGAAGAAACATAAGGAAAATGGTTTAACAAAGAAAGAGAACCTTATAATAGAAATTCAAGGAATTGAATTGTCTGGAAATGAGAAAATGAACAGTTTTTTTTTTTTTTTCATTTTATGGGCAATAAATTTCAGGAATTTTTATTTTAATCTTCAGCATATTTGTTGGTTGATGTGCCTAATATTTTATGTTCTGCTCTATGTTTATCCTTTTTTTGTTATATTTTTTTTTGTTACAGCGGCTGTCGTGATAACATTTTTTGTTAGCTGGGCGCCTTTTCATGCTCAACGTTTGATGTATTTACATGCTCAGGATTGGCCACACTATCAAGTCGTAAATACTTGGTTATTTTCAGTAGCTGGATTATTTTATTATTTTTCATGGTAAGCGTATTTATTTTTGTAAAAAAAAGAAGCCTATTCATTATTAAATCAATTTAATTAAATCGAAATGAAAATCGTCTACAACAAAAAAAAAAAAAAAATTAGCATCAATAATAATAAAAAAAATGTATTTACTCACTGATATGAAAAATTTCTGGTTTAATTAATTTTACTGTTTTGTTGATGATGTTGCTCTTTTTGACCTTTTAAAACAATAATGAATTAAAAAAACAAAAAAAAAACAAAAAAAAGAAATAACCATCGACACGATGATAAACATTTTTTTAATCCCATAATTTATAAAATAATGTGATGCGATGTGATCTGATGTTCGTTTCTGCTTGCCAGACTAACTTAATTAAAACCTCCTTCCTAGTTTTTCCTTGCGGTTTATAATAACTGGTTGTGTGCGTGTATTCGGTAACCAAAAATATATGAATTGTGTTCACTGAAATATAAAAAAACATTAACATTTAATTACTTGACATATTTATTACAGAAATTATATTTGCCTTTGCTGTTTATTTTTTTGTTTACTCTCTTTGTACCACAACCAAACCGCCAATGTCGAAACATTAAATTTTAACCACCACAAAGTCTTTTAAAGCTAGATGTATTACATTGAATTTCTTTATATTTAGCAACAAATTTTCTATAATTTTATCAAATTTAAATTTATCTTACAACCTAAATATCATTTTCACAAAAATACCTGAAAGAGAATATCTATATTAATAACATTATCACAAAGCCTTTTTGTACAGAAAATAAATTAAAAAAGAAAAATGAAATCCATGTAATTAAAGCTATTAAACATTATGGCATTAATTTTATGGAATATTAAATTTTATTTAGAATGGATTTTCGTTATAATTGGGAAATACTTGAACTTTAACAAAATCAACAGAATAATATTTAATTTTCATCAAATATTAGTTCATATGAAAGGTAGATAAAAAGAAATTATTGAACAAAATTTAATTGAATTTATAATGATAATAATATCAAAGGAATAAACATACGGAGGATGAGATGTTTTTAAATAAATCACCCTCTGCCAGGATCCGACTTTAATTATACGGGAAAATCTATATATAATTTCTTTCTATTTTCAGTACAATTAATCCAATATTGTACAATGTGATGTCACATCGTTATCGTGTTGCATTCCGTGAAACATTATGTGGCAAGAAAAAAGGATATTATAATCAACACAATGGTTTCTCACGAGATGCTCAATATAGCGTTCGTGAAACATTGGTTTCAAGTACAGCTGGATACGACAGTTCGCACATGGTAAGCCAATAGAAAATAAATGCCTCTGAATTCAAGAAAAAAAAATCCCAAATTAATTCTGAATAAACTGTTAAGCATTCTAATAAATTAATAATAATTATTTTACTTGGTTTTATTAGCTTAATGTACGATTATTTTAATAAATACTTACTTGCTATTACCATCATTTTATATAAAACTTTCATAAATTATAATTTTTGATTTAACTCCTTTACCAATTTACATTTTGTTTAAATTACCTCTAGGTACGCATCCGTTCTGTACGACAATCAAGATACAAAGACAGAGATAACAACACTACATGGGGCAAAAAGTTACTGCTTAAAGAAAATATTAATATTAAGGTAATAAATTGTTCTGTTATCATTATTCGTTTAAGTAGAAATAAAATGTTATGTTTCTCTTTTCTTTTTTTTGTTTGTAAAACGTCTATAGAGATATGACACACATAAATAAAATTGGAAAATGCAGCATAGAATCTTGATTTTAATCTTACTCAATTTACATAATTTAAATACGCGAAAATCTTATTACACATAAACATTATTTTATGGTTTTGCCAATTATTTAATCAGCCATAAATTTATTTGAAATATATATATATAGATAGGAATATAAAGAATAAGTACTGACTAAGCTAAGTGCTCATATGTGAAGCAAATTTTCTAATATTATCATTTGGAAAAAAAAAAGAAATAATATAAGGGCACAGCGTCAAGTCGATAAAAAAAAACTGAATACTTTTACTCACACTCATTTTTTTCAAATAAATATATTTTATAATGTTTTTTTTCAAGAAAAATAAAAGAGTAAATGCAAATTTGATGAATAAAAAAAAAAAAGAAAAGAAGAAACAGCAGAAACTGTCTACATGTAAAGGCATCGACATTTTTCCGTTCTTCAGAAAAGCACATAAATTTTCGTGTCTCTTCATGTGTTCGAAAAGTAGGCGCTAATATCAATATACTTACCAAAAAAAAAGAAAAAAAAAATATTTATATATATACGAAATTTGTGTCTAAAATTCTCATCTTTCTCAAATACCAATAAATTACTATAAAACCCAATAAATTTGTTTTGATCTCGCTTTTCTTATGTTTTCTATTCTATATAACCAAAATGTTTTCTATTATAATGCTTAGGAAGAATCAATTTCTTCTGAACATCCTACATCTGATATGGTTGTCGTGATTGGAAATAATGTTAATGGTCGTCCTAAATGCTTTACAACGCCAACAACAACAACAACAACAACAGGTACAGCATCAGCAGCCGCATCAATAAACCAGCTTGTGGATAATATTGATGATAATTCGTCGTCGTCACCATCATCAGATAAAAATGAGACTTGTATATGAAAATAATGTGAAAAGACTGGAATAAATATAAATAAATACTAAAAGTTATATAGTTTTTAGAAAGTGTAAGGTGAGAGAAAATCTATAAAATATTAAAGGACTTATTGTGAATAGAAAGTGAAAAAGAACATTATTATATATATTATTATTATATAACAAGTGAAGTGATATTATAAATATATTTACAGTTATATTTTATGAGGGTTTTATTATTTTTTATTGGAAGTAGGCAAGGATCGTATGATGTAATATATAGCTAACAAGGAAGCATAATGCGGTGTATTATTATCAATTATTATTATTTATTTATATTTTTTATTTTATTTTTTTTTGTGAATTTTTGCCTCCTGTTTGGTTTTTGTTTTTGAATAAATAACATAAATTTGAGAATTTGAAATGTTTAAAATAAAATATTAAAATGTAAATAATCTAATTAAAAAAAGGTCGTTAAAACGGGTGATACCTAAACCATATTATTATTAAGATATTAATTAATATAATAAATATATAAAATAAAGACTAATATAGAAGGAAAAAAGGAATATTAATTAAAATAATAAAAAAAAAAAACTATATATAATATAGTGTAGATGTTACTCAAAGTATTATTTTGTTTGGCCTCATTTACATATTTACTAATTGAACAATTAAGAGGCTTATAATTACTAAATGGAAAATGCGATGAAAGAGTTTAAATTTTTTTCAAAGGTATTTTGCTCTCCATTTCTTTTGTAATTAGTTCTGTTTACCTCAGTCTTGACGCACTGAAATGAGAGTAAAATTAAAATAATTATTTCTACTGTGCAAACCGTATTTTTGTGCTGTGCAAATAAATTGTTCTGAAATTTGAAATAGCACTTAAATATGAGGAAAAAAAGAATCTGCTACCATGTCTTAATATTCATTTTTCTTTTATTTTAAAATCTGGAAAACAAATTTTATATGAGTTTTTTTTTATTTTTCTACTTCAAATAAGAAATATTTCTTAATTAGCGTGATTGCACCATCTCATTTATTTATTAGTCTTTTTCTCATTTTTTTGATTAAACAAAATATTTAAAAATTTGTTGGCGTTTATATTGCTAATAAAAAAAATATATGAGCAATGAGGCGTTTGTGCATTAACGTATGAAAAACTCATTAAGTCAGTTTTTTTTTATTTTTTATTTTAATTTCCGGCATTCTTATTAACGAACATATCAACCGCGGTTCACATTTCCCGATCCCAAAGAAACATATATTAAATTTTTAGAAAAATTATATTGCTTTTCTTTTATTTATTTTTTTTATTTTTTTTTTTTGTTGTGCCATAAACGTACAAAGTTATAAATTTTATTTAATTAAAAAGTAGTGAATATATTTTATGCAAATAAATGTAATGTAAATGAGGATTTCTTGATGTGTACAAATATATTATGTATTTAAGATTCTCAATTCAATTCAAATGCTATTAATAATATTAATTTAAAAAATAATGTTAGATCAATAAATTTTCGCTCAGAGTATTTTTCATATTGTTTGATTTATAAGTTTTCTTCCATGAAATTTTGTGCGTCCATATTATGGTTCAACGTTCGACTAATCATCGTATTATTATAACAAAATGCTCTAGCTTCATACGGTTTATATATAATATATATGTATGTTAGAACCTTGTCATAATAACACAACGTAATACCGAATAAATACTGAAAATATCTATCAAGTTGGAGATGAATTAATGGTGATCCTAATTCCTTGAAGGGCTTTGAGGGTGTATTAAGAGTTTTTAAAGGATTATATGGTACATATTCGGCATTTTAAGGGTTTTAATTATGTTATTCAAACCAAAAAAAAGAGAGAAAAAAAAATTCGAACCTTATTGATACAAATTTCAATCAATTTGAAAAAGTATTCAGATGATTTCTATTTGGATTTAGAATAAACAATTTTCCAATAAGAAATAATTAATTGTATCTTTTAACTTGGTATTAAGTAGAATATCGTCATAAAAAAAAAACAAAAGTTTACCCAAATGCTTGAAACAGTTAAACACACAAAATAGAATCCACTTCTAAACAATCATTACATTCAATATCAAAATTATCGTACATTCTGCTACCTTCTCTGAAAAACATTTGGTATATATTAGATTCAATCATCAAATTATAGCTACATTGCTATTTTTTTCTTTTTATTTTTTTCAATTGAATTATATTACTATTTTTTTTTTTTTTGTACGCTACAATTGACAAAATAAATATTTATAACATTTTTCTTATGTCTATCTGATACACTTAATTGTGTAGAGATACTTACATTACAAATTATATGAACAAATATTGTTCAGCATTTTTCGTTAATCCAGCCAGCATATATCCAAAAAAAAAAAACAACAATAACAACAATATATATGAAACGAATGAAAAACGAGGAAATACTGGATTAGTAGATTCAATTTAAAATAACAATAACATAAAAATATAATAGACGCACCAATAATAGATGAGGCACCAGAAAAATTATAAAAATACATAATGCCTACGACTAATATTAAGTAAGTAAATATCAAAATAAAGTCATTAGGATTTTGAGGTGGGTACATAATGAATTCATTTTTAAATTAAAGAAAACGAAAGAATAACAAAAATTTGTTATAAGGTAAAAGCTTTTATATTTATAAATTAGAAAATGTTTTAAAAATATTGATGTTCTTTTCTTTCTCATAAATTATTGCTATTAAATGATATCAAATAAATAGAAATCTTTAATAATAATTTTGATCCAATTATTATTTAAAAAAAATATATACATATAAATATATATTAAAAGTAAAAAAATTGGATTAGCATTTTTTTTTTGTTCACGTGTAGAGGATCACAGGATTGGTTGTTAATGGTAATAGAAAATTATCCACTTGTTTAAACACAAAATGTAAGCGAAATTGAAAATATATAAATTTTGATTTTTTATATATAGCTAAGTTAAGATGTCAATTTTGTTATATTGTTATATTAAAATTCGATTTTAGTATTTTTCGACCAAAATCAAGCAGTGTGTAACCCGCTTTGCTAACAAAATAACACAATCGACAGCTTATTTTTAAAATTTATGATTGTTTTTCTATTCTTTTTAAAATAAACAGTCCCACCAAAGGTTATCAATATAAGCAAAAACGGTAATTTTATTTTAAAGAAAAGCTTACTTGAAATTATTCAAAGAAATTTTTATTGAATCCTGTTATTGTTATTCAGTGAATGAAAATAGGCTATAAATCCATTAAGAGAAAATGTTTATTGAAAATTATTATGTGGTTCAGATTAAAGAGCATGTTTTGACAGGTAACACGTGTAACTGTGTTTCAATAAAAGTTTTCAATAAATCAATTGATTGATTGATTATATTTTTGAATTGGTTTGTATATAATAGAAAATATTCATTTATTTCAAAGGAAACTGTTAATGCCATACAATTTAATTTTATACTAATAGAAAAATGCCATCAGGTCACATATTCTCATGAATACAAAATGTTTAGATAAAAGTTTTAACATAATTTTCTTGTATATACATTTTTCTATTCAACAATTTCATATCGCATTCTAAATCACATATGTAGGGTTTTAAAGGAAACAATACACTATATACACCCATAATAAATAGCAATGTTAAGATAAATAGTATCATATCATATAATATTAAATATATATCCCGAAAATTGTATTGTATTTGTTTATGTACCTCCAGAGGTGATAATAAATAAAAATAAAAATAAAATACAAGAAATGAAACTTTTATGTGATTGACCTTGAAAGAAAAATACAGTGAAGTCTGTCTACTCGGATTCCTCAAGGAAGTTTCAATTCGTTTAGAGGAGTGACCTCAATAATTGATCACAGACAAAAACCCAGCTATATCGCAATTATAATTACATGCAAATAAAATGTAAATGAAAAAAAAATAAAAATGGAATGATCTTATAAATCGCACTGATGATGTCCTAAAATAAAGCTGCGACAAATATTTATTTAATCTTTTTTTAAGGTTGTTTCTATAAATTATGTAGAAAAAGTAAAATATTAGCAAAATATGATATTCATAACAGTTTAAACGACTCGATTAGCGGAAGTGACTTGAAAGAAACAAGTTTTACCATATCTCAATTTACAATACTGCAATTTTTCATAATTTTTTTTTCTTATTTCGATATTTGCTTTTCTTAACTAAGTAAAGTATGTAATTTATTCAAAAATGAAACAATTTTTAAAATGTTGTCGTGTTTCCCATTGAGAAAGATATTCAACATAACAAATTTAGCAATACATATTACATTCAGCATTCCACATTCACAAGCATATATTTGCTTGATATTATAAACAAGTAATAAGTAAATAATCTAGCATAAAAGCACACCCTAAGGAAAACAACAATAGGAATAAATTTCAATGTTGATATAACATTTTTTTTTTTTTTTTATTCTTTTTATTGTTATGAACTAAATAATTCAAGTTGTGTGCTATATATAGTATTCTTCTCACAGCGGTTATAGAAAGAACTGAAATAAAAACAATCAAAAATAAAAAAGAATATAGGTTTCCGGATTTAATTCAAATAATTTTCTATTAGACATCTGGATCTTTGTTACTTGTTAAGCATTATTTATACCGCTATATTTAGTTAATTAGCAAATAATAATCGAAAAATGAAAAATCTTGAATACATCAAATAGTAAATAAAGTGATTTCCTGTTTACAAAATCTGTTTCAAATCAATGATCCTGTAGATCTTTTGTCCTCCATAAATTTAATAAAATTGGCTTTATAAGGTGAAATACGTAAAACGAGAAAATATCATGTAATCCAATTTGTTAAATAAAAGTTCAAATTTATTTTTTAAGTGTTTAATCCTTGTATCTTATTTAAACTGAGTATGTTATTAATTTTAAATTACACTCGTTTATTATTAATTTCCACAAAATCAAAAATTATTCTCATAACTGCAATAAAACTTGACTAATGCTTAAAAACATACCATATGGGATTATTAATATTCTGTTCATTTCTAATGATATTGCAAATCATTCTTCTACCCAATTATAGCATAAATACATTTGTGTATTCAAATTCCAACAGGACATCATTTATTCATTGAATATATTTTCTTATATCTCTTTCATTCATTCATTTTCATATAATTCAACATAGAAAAAGAAGGTAACACTCAGCAACAATTTATAAAAAGAAAAAAAAAACTAAAAAAAAAGACAGTAATATTTTCTCCAAAGCTACAAAATTCTTTTCAAATCTCTTATTTTATTGTTGACATCGATTTTTTTATTTCTACCAGAGCAGCAAACCTTTCAATTTTATTTCTAATTTAATTCAAATATGTAAAGTGCAAAATACTTTTTAACCAAACTTGGCATTGGCAATACAATATTTAAAAAAATTGAACCAAATAAATAACCATCAGAAATTTATCAACTTTAAATTTTATTTTTGTAGTTGTTTTATGTTATACCACCACGTCCACAATATTCACACAATATGTTCTTTATCGGTTTTCTTTCCATACTTGAAACCAAACTGAAATGCCATACTCACAAATTTACAATTTACATGTAAGCACTTTAAACACTAAAGCACTATTGTTTTAACTTACAATTTATCATGGTCAACCTGCACCACATGAATTATATAAAACCATCTACCACATGGTAGTGTATCGCTGGATGAGACAATATATAATAAGAGACATCGAATATATTATTACACATATAGTAATATCGTTTGTTCACAATAAGGTTGGAGGTAATATTATATGGAATACTAGAGACAGTTACAGAATATAAATTTAAAAAAATGGTAAATTGTTTATGTAGAGAGTTTTATTAAAAAATATTTGTCAAGCGCACGGACAAAGTTTAAAATGAAACATTATATGGGTCAATTTAAACTTGTCCGATGTTGATGATTTTTAGTTTATTACAATACCTACCTTGTTAGTCTTTTAAAGTTCAATAATCTGAAATGTTTATTTTTTTTCTAATTTATTATGAGTTGTAGGTTGTAGCGTAAAAATGGAACAGTTTAAAATCACACAAACTCTTCTATGTTAACGTTAAGGATATATTTATCAGCATCTAACTATAACTGTTACTGTATCAGTCTGCTATAATTCCAAATATAGTATTACCCGGTTCAACTAGCAACTTTAATTAATTTTATAATCAAAATTATTCTGTCCATTGTTTTACTTACGTTTTAATACCAATTTTCATTGTACAATTATTAAAAATTATTTTCCTTTGGTTAGTCTTTTACCCGGTTAACAATTTGCGTACGGTGCACGGTAGTCGGTCTCATGCGCCCGATTGTGATTTACGGTCGTACATCAGGCGCTTGCGTCTGTACGCACATGCGATAGATAAAGTTTATTTTTAAGTGCACACGCAAATGACCCATGTGACTGTAAATACGTACGCATGTGTATTCAGACACATGCGAACAGGTTTACAGTCGCATGTGTACG
>JAABKK020027252.1:0-14859 GCA_011634745.2 Catotricha subobsoleta | reverse complement strand
AAACAATGCAGCGGCTTATTTACCTAATAATAATGCAGGTTTGTTAAAAACTGACGATCCATCTCATAGACAAAAAATGGAGCCTGTTCAAAACAATACAGGGGTTTCTGTATCTAATAATAATGCTGGTTTGCTAAAAAATGATGATCTGTCTCACAGTCTAAGAATTGAATCAATATTACCAATTGTCATACAAAACAATGCAGCGGCTTATTTACCTAATAATAATGCAGGTTTGTTAAAAACTGACGATCCATCTCATAGACAAAAAACTGAGCCTGTATTACCAATTGCCGTACAAAACAATACAATAGTTTCTGTATCTAATAATAATCCAGGTTTGTTAAAACCTGATGATATATTTCATAGTCAAAGAGCTGAACTAGCAGTACAAAACAGTATAGCAAATTCTGTACCAAATAATAATGCAGGTATTTTAAACGCTGATGATCTAACTCATAGTCAAAGAGCTGAACCAATAATAGCAAATAAAATACAAAAAAAAAATACAACAACTTCCGAACCTAATAATAATGCTAATTTATTAAGAACTGGTGATCTATCTCAAAATCAAACAGCTGAACAAATAATACCAATTTCTGTGCAGACGAAGTATCCAGAAAATAATAATAATTCTATTATATCAGCGATGGATGATGTTTCTCGAAATAAGAGAGCTGCCCAAATAGTACAGGGACCTGCAAAATTAATTGATGTACCTACATGCCCAGAAATACGAAACTTGTGCGGTAATTTACGTGACGGCTCTGATGATCTACCTGTTTTAGAATGTGTACAAACCTTCTTAACAAATCAAATTGAGAGTCTTGCCGATGACTGTCAACATGCAATATGGTCTCATACGACAGCTCTAATGGATGATGCAAATGTTTTTCAGCTAACACAAAAAGTTTGCGGCGCTGTTTTAAATGCGTTTAATTTCAAAGTAACCAAAGATGTTGGTAGTATATTGGCTCGTTTAGTCGACCATAAAGATGAAATTAAACAGTCTGCATGTGTTACACTAATAAATCGATTGGAAGCTGTTGCTTTTTCTGATTTTCGACTAGTCGCGCCATTTGTTCGTGATTGTTCGAATGATATTCAAGTAAATGCATGCGGCCGCTTGCATGTCGATCGTAATGTACTTTCACAAGGCGAAACATTAGCTTGTTTGCAGACGCACATAGATGCCTTAACCCAAGAATGTAAAAAAGGTATCATTCATTTATCTGAATTACAATCGGATAATGTAAAATTAGATCGTCCACTATTTTTGGCATGTGTAGATGATGTAGCTCGATTCTGTGCCGAATCTAGACCTGGACAAATTTATAAATGTTTGATGCTTCATAAAAACGAAGAGCAAATGTCTCACATTTGCGCAGAGCAATTAATGCGACGATACAAAGTCATTGCACATGATTATAAAGTTAGTAAAGGTTTGGCACGGTCATGCAAAGAAGACATTAAAATTAATCATTGTCGACGTGGTGTTTCCGAAGATAAAGATGTAAGATTAGCACAGATTTTATTATGTTTAGAAGCGGCACATAAGAATAATACAAAAATCACACCGGAATGTTTAGCTGAGATTAACGACCATCGAAAATTGCTAATGCAGACTATTTCACCTGAAATCCTAATAGGATGTGCGGACGATATCACTAAATTTTGCGACTTAGAAGCAGGTGGTAGTAAAACGATACACTGCTTAATGGAGAATGCTAGACCTAAAAAGAAGAAAGATCGAAGAGTAACGGCGACTTGTCAACGAGCTCTAGAAATGTTGATTAAAGTATCAGACGCCGGGGATGATTGGCGGGTTGATCCAATTTTACGAAATGCATGCAAACCCGTAGTTGATGTTGCTTGTAGAGATACAGATGGTGGAGATGCAAGAGTTATGTCGTGTTTAATGGAAAAAATTGGAACAAAATATATGATGCCTGATTGTGAAACAGCTCTGATGCAAATTCAGTATTTCGTTGCTCGAGATTTTAAATTAGATCCTCAATTATATAGGTTTGTTCAATTATTTAAACGTTTGTTAAATGAACTATAATATATTTTACGCATTGCAGAAATTGCAAGGATGATGCTATTAGAATTTGTCATGCAAAGAAAACATGGGCTGATATTGATAACTCTATGGATCCAGAGCGTGGTCCACTAATTCTTCCATGTCTTTATCGATATGCTTATCATCCTGACAAAAATTTACAAATTCAACCTGGCTGCTTACAAGTAAGTAATCAATATACCAAAAATAAAATATTAGAAAAATAACGTGTCTGTCATTTTGACCGAAACTTTTGTAGCCGAAACTGTTTGGTTAAGGAAGAATTCGATTTAATTTTGAAGGGCCTATCAGCGGAATATGTATGTTGCACTGTTGAATTAATTCCCCCGCTAGTGATTTCAAAGATAGTTCGAATTTCATTCTTAACCAGACAGTTTCGTCTGCAAAAGTTCCAACCAAAATTACAGGGACAAACATAATAAAAATAATTCAAATAAACTTCTAATAGGAATTGAAATTTGCTATGAGACGTCGAGCAATATCTGTTGATTTAATACCCGAAGTTGAGGATGAATGCATTGACGATTTATCAGCATTCTGTTTTGAAAAAACTGAAAAGGGTGAAGAAATGCAATGCTTGCAAGATAATTTAGATAAATTGCAAGAACGATGCAAGGTTTGTCATATCATTAAATATGCGTAAACTTTAGGACAATATGTTGTAGCTGTATAAATTTTCATATTCTTATAGAAAGCTGTAAGTGAATTTACGGAAAATGAAGCCGGTGACGTTGAATTGAATCCAATTATTAGAAACTATTGTAGTGGAGCTATGAAACGATATTGCGATAAAACTGGGGATGATGATATGATGGAATGTTTAATTTCCCATAAAAACGACCCAGAATTAAGACAAGATCTTAAATGTCGGGCAGCTATAGAACATTTCCAAATTATTTCATTAAGAAATTATCATTTCACTTATAAATTTAAGGAGGCTTGTCGTCCGTATGTTATACGTTTTTGTCCAAGTTGCAATACAAAATACGATGTAGTGGCTTGTTTAAGGTTAACAAAAAATAGTTGAATCAGTTATCGACTTCAATGTGTCTATAAATTAATTATGCATTGTTAATAATTTTTAATTTTAATTGTTTCCTGTAGTGAAGTAATACGAAATGACACATTAAGAGGACAACGGCATACAATACCGAAAGAATGTCGACAGCAGATTCGTGCTCAACTCTTCCAGCAACGTGAAAATATTGATTTTGATCCAAAATTAAAGAGTGCCTGTAAAGATGAAATCAAAAATATTTGTATGAATGTACCACATGGTGCTGGACAGGTGAATAAAAAAAATGCAAGTGATTGTTTTTGAAAATTAGGTTGATGTTTACATCGCATGTGGAATGTAGCCGTAGCTTTGATGTTAAGCTGTATTATTGTTCCTGTAGTTAGATTTTTTTTTGGGCTTGTGCGATCCTCATTTAAATTATTCTGCTTTCTTATATTTAAGATCTTACAAAAAAAAAAAATTGTGAAAAATTGTAACGAAAAATTTCCTATTTTCTAATTTTTGTTCTCAGGTACTTGAATGCTTGCAAACAAATTCTGCTCAACTGGGTGTCGATTGCCGTCACGCTCTATTTGCCATAAAAAAATCTGAACTCAGTGATAGTTCAACTGATTATACATTAATAACTACATGTTCTGATATGATCCGACAATATTGCCATGACACTGAAAAGTCAAAAGCACTAGAATGTTTAAGAGTTCACAAAGATGAAGCACTCTTTGATTCCAATTGCCATTTAGTTGTTGTTAATCGAATGATTGAACAAAATATGGACTATCGTTTTAATCCATTACTACAAGAAGCTTGCGCTAAAAATATAGCTGATTATTGTACAAAAATCGTAGCTGGCGCTAAACAAAATGAGGAATTAAATGGAAAAGTCGTTAACTGTTTGAAGACGAAATTCCGCGAAGGAAAATTAACCAAACAATGCGAAGTTCGTATGACAGAGGTGTTACACGAGCAAGCATTAAATTATAAATTAAATCCATTATTACAAACAGTATGTAAATCAGAAATACAAATTCTTTGTAAGCCAAATGATGAAATTGAAGAGCGTGGTGAAGTTGAGGAATGCTTAAAAATTGCATTCTTAAATCATAAGATTATTAGTCAAGAATGTAAATTTGAGGTAGCTATTTTAATACAAGAGGCTAAGGCCGATATACATGTTGACCCGTTGTTGCAACGTGCCTGTACCGTAGATTTATTGAAATATTGTTCAAATGTTCCAAGTGGAAATGGCCGTCGTAAGTACCATTTTATTATTTTATTTTATAGTACCTATAAGCTATTCGTGTTTATTCAGTAAATTATAAATTACGTTTATTGAGAATTTATTTTTAAGTCTATTATAGTTATTATAATAGATCTAGGGCACGTCCATATATTACGTAACCCAATTTCTATAATTTTTTAACCCTCCGCCTCCTACCTCGCGCTCTCTACGTATCATTTTTTATATAGAGAAATATTGTATACTAACTGGTGTAATGTAGTTTGTAATCATGTAAAATGCAACACGCAAATTTCAAATATGTTTAAAACAAATAAATACGATTAATTTCTTGGAAATGTGTATGCGCATAATATAATGATAATAATAAAAAAATGGTTAGTTAAATTTTACAAGCGTACGCTTAACGATAATCCCACATTCCAATAAAAAAAACACGTTTGCATGCATAAGAAATAAAGGTGGAAAGCAAATACCGATCAAAAACACGTTTGAATGCATAGCAAATAAAGGTGGAAGTTCAAATAAGCATTTCATTTTATATCAGTCGCTTTCGCTTTCGTTATTGTTACTCGAGTAAGTTAGAATAACATTTTGTCGCATTCATTCTTACCAAATTAAGGTTGACTGAAAGCGACAAATAACTTACCCTACCCTACTTGAGTAACAAGAACTAAAGCGACTATCGTATTATTATTATTATTATCGTATTATGGAGTTTATCGTATTATTTTCAGTGGTAAGAATTTCTTCATTTGGAAATTTTTTCAAGTAATAGTTTCAATAATTCTGATTTAGAAATACCTACATATTTATATTATCCAAAAAATCTGTGAATTCTTTGTAAACTTGATATTCTGCTATTTATTAGCAACATACCAAGCAGATACCAAAAACTGTAAAAATATCACATTAATTATTGTAATTTTTATTTCCACAAATTTAGAGCTGAAATGTCTTCAAATAATATTAGCTGATGAATCAAAGGCTTTAGAAGAAGATTGTAAGTCAAAATTGGAGAAACGTATAGAAATGTTTAAGAACGCAGCTCCGGTAAGTTAAAATTATATATGGGAACTTTCGTAAACTGCATAATGTCATTTTCCCCTTCTTAAACTCGTCACATCCCCGAATAAAAACTAAAAACTGAATATCTTAATCTCACGTTTCAAAAAGTAAGAAAAGATACTATTTTGAACCAGCAAATGTTGCGTATAAAATAAAAAAAAAAAAAAAAAAACTCATCCCCTCCTGTCAGTGCGTTAAATAGTTTACGAACGTTTGCGATTCTCTATTGGCTCAATTTTTAATAATTAAAATTTTTCTTTTTTTTTTTAAATTGAAGCTGGTCGCCCAGGCACCTGAAGATTTAGGACAACTTTATTCACAAGTAATAACATCACCATCAAAAAAATATTTTTTACTGATTTTAATGACATTTATTGGTTTTATATTTATAATTGGAATGTTTTGTGGTCGTGTAACACGACGTACAATAGCTTTGAAAAATAAATAAATCTCTTCTGTTTTTTTTACATTTTTTTTTAATCTTGTTTTTGTTTTTGTTTTGTATGTCATGTTGTATAAGAATAATATTTATAATCTCTTTTAATCGTTTTATAAATTTTCTTAACTTAATATGTATGTGTGAATAATATATATTATATATCTATGTAATTATTAAGATGAGGCATTTTTAAATAAAGCAAATTATGATTTTCTAAAACCGATTCTCGTTTCACTAAATTTCTGGTTGTCCGAATAACCGATGATAATTTTATATTTAATTAACATTAAAGTCATGATATTACAATTATTTTTTTTTACGGATACTGACCACCAGGTATTGAACTTTTGCTCTCGGAATCGATTTATTAAATAATAACTTTAAATTCGTTTATATATTGAACAGTTTATAGAAAATCATTTGGTATCATTTTCGAAGAAGTCATAGTACCTCAATGCCTAATTCATATTTAAATGATCTAGAACAATTAAAACCAAAAGTGTATTTCAATTGTGATGTAGATAAATTTGGTTTTCATATATACATATACGATTTTAATTAAATATATTTACTAAGAACTAAAAATTTATTAATACTTTTTTAAAATGAATGATTGGGCCAATTGATTTATATAATTTTAATTAAGTTTAAGATTAAAGTTTATTTCTTTTTTGTAAAACTTGCTGCTGGACATTTTACTCACTTGGATTTTATGCCAATAACATTAAGTAGATTTAATTTTTAATTTTTATTTTAGTTAATGTAGAACTCTATATCAACGCAAAAAATAACTAGGCCCAGTATATTTTGATACTGCGAATCCCAGCAATTTTACCTATACAAAACTTGTGACAAAAAAAATTATTGCCACTTAACACTTAAAATGTAGATTCTGTAAGGTAATTGCAATTCAACATTCGAGCAAGACCATATAAATGTGCTGAATAAATCGAAAACTTGACTAAAACTAAATATACAATTAGTAAATATGTATATTTTGTTCGAATAAAATAGTCCTATCTAATATCTAATATCTATCTACAATTATTAAACTTATATTTTATTGTTGTTGTAAGAATGACTCATTAATAATATGTTGATATGCAGCTTTAACAGTTGTAAAACAATAACCAGCAAAGCCATGCATTAATAATTCAAAATCAGTTCCCATTAAATCTTCTAATAATAATATTTCTGTGCCTAAATGTGGTATGGCTGCACGTAATATTAAAAATATTGTTAATGGCATCATATTATCAGCATTTAACATAACAGTAGATGGAGGCGATCCTAATGGTAATGGTAGAACTGATGTTGATGTGGACGTATTTAAATTTAAATCTTCCAATTTTGAATTTATTGCAGTAGCATTTTCCACATGCTTAAATGTCATTTCGATCTGTTTAAGCATTTCACGGGGACAAAATTTTTCTTTGACTTGTTTTAAACAATTAATGGCCATATCAAATTCACTATGTTTAATCATAGGCAAGCAATTGCTATTGAAAATAGAAAATAAGATTTATTAATGTGTTCTTTAAAAAATTATGGAATACCACAATATTAAAAATACAAAATAAAACAGATATTTCAGAGTAAGTAAGTATATCATACCTAGAAATTTTTAGAAACTCCATTAATTCAGCGTCTGTTTTCTTTTCGCAAATTAAAATTCGCTGACGATATATTTCATCACGCTGACTACATTTGTTGGCGTAGAGAACAAATAATGTTGAGTAAATACCTTCTGACAGTAAAATTGGATACAAAAGACTTCTATGTGATATAAATTCGCTGAAACATATTGCGTTGTTAAAACAGAAATTAAGATGCATTAATATTTTAATATCTTTTGATAAATAAACTTACTCATCCAAATTTCCGCATTCAATCGGTAACGTTGGAAATAGTTTTCGTACAATGTCATAGATTCGTTTTGATATGCTTTCCCACTCTTTCATGGCGTGTGTTGATAATATGGCTATCGGTTTTACTTTCCAACAGCCATAGGATGTATAGAAGCAATATGATATTTTCGTATTCAATATACCCAATGGATGATGCTGACTTTTGAATGATTTTGTTAAATAATCACGAACTAAAATCAAATCTTCTTTATCTAATTTAGTAATACCAAAACATGGTGCCGAATTTTTCGATAAAGGAAAATTTTGATGATCATTATTATTACATTCAAAGCCGACATTATCATTTAAGCAATAATTACTGGTATTCGTCAATACCTCGTTACTTATTGACTTGGTTCGTTCAATTGCTAAAATATTTCTTTTATAATTCATGCCTGTTATTCTACTCAAACTACATGATTTTGGTAAATATTTACAATTAGATGACATTGCTGAACTGCTATTAATGTTATTTGAATTACAATCATCTAATTGATGTTTTGCCAAAGAAATGGCTGATTTTAGATTTTCATTTTGCTTCGAGGTTCGTATATATTCTGATATTTTATTCCAATTTTTTTTATTATCAACAATGTCGTCACCAAATACTTCTTGTTCCCAATCTGAAAATAATGTATTCCATTTTTGGTGTATGTATTCCGTGGGTGATATGCCAAAAGATCTGAGTTTTTGATGAAATATTGATTAAAAAAATAATTTATTTATTTAGTTATTAAATTTCAAAAATACCTTGAATATTTTGAAAAACGTTGATTTACTGATATTGTTCCATTATTTATTTTCACATCATTCCAATTGCCGCCTAATGTGCCAGATAAAATGTTTCCGTTCATTTCCAATTTTTCTTCGTCTAAATCAACAAAGTTCTAAAGAGAAAAAAAAAACATTATCAATTATAATAATAACTTTCTCATCTCAATTGTATGATATATGTTCTTGAACTCAGCTCATGGAAAATTACCATATTTATTTATTTATTTTTTTGTTTTACGTCTTAATTAAAAAACGTTGCAGATGCTATAACATATACAAAGAATATAGATAGATATATTGGTATGCTATGCATACTAACAATATACAAATTACAGTACATAAATATTGTTACTCAAATGAATCAGTCAAATTAATTCGAACGAAAATCAATTATAGATTTTCATTAAATAGGCTTTAATTACTTTTTTTTTTACTCTTATTCGGCAAAACAATAAATTCTTTGTACTTATTCATTTATAGACATATTTTATTTCTTATAATAATCGGTAATGTTTTGTCATTATTTGTTGACTATGAATTAATACAGGCATTTTAAAACAAATACATTTTATGTATAGTAATCAAATAAATTTTGATATAATTAGGCATACACCTATAAACAGAAACTTACCTCATTTCGTGCTGGAGCTGTTGGTAAATATAGTATTCCCTTTCCACAAGGTCCTTGAACAGTTAAATCACCTTCATAATATGAACCATCTTCAAATACTGCAACACCAGCACCACAAAGATCTCCATCAATAAAATTACCCTCAAAGTATTTTCCATCAACTGTTATACAAAAACCATGACCCGATCGTTTATTATCTAAAAACATGCCCATATATTTCTCGCCAGTAACCGAATTATCTAATACACCATATCCATTTTGAACGCCATTTGAAAATTCTCCAATGTACGTTATATTATTATTAATTAAAACACCGTGTCCGTGTTGCTGACCATTTTTAAAGGTCCCATCATATGTTCCATTGAGATTTTGCATTTCTAAGAAACCATTTCCATGATATTTACCATTATAAAATTGACCTTCATAGCAACTAATATTTGATATAATCCATCGTCCATAACCATTAATTACACCCATTTCAAATTGACCCGTAAAAACGCGACCATCGAAAAATTCTAAGTAGCCAATTCCATGCATTTGCCCAGCATACCAACGACCAGTATATTTACATTTTGGATAAATTTTATGTTTGTCACTAAATGTATGAGTAGCAATACGACTTAATGGCACCTTAACTACTTTCGAATCAGTTTTTCCTAAAGCTAATCTAACATATCGATCGAATACATCTAGCCATTTTAATTTCATTTCATTTGTTTGAGCTACAACTATAAATTGTTCTTCCGGTGTTGTTATCTTCAATGCATTTTTACGTACTGCAGATGTTGATGACGACAAAGAATCTTTATCGGCAATATTACTAATCCACAATGTTTTCAATGGAAATTGCTTTACCGATGTACTACTCGTACTATGACAAAAGATGTCGTTAAATAATATAAACCAGTTTGATGTAAAACGACTAGTTGGTATTAGTTTTAGTGGTACATGTTTTGAATCTAAAACGATACGACGATCAGGTAATTGTAATGATGCCGGTAATATTTTATTATTGTTTTTCCAAAATAAAACCGTTCGCTCAGCACTGTCGACCATCAAATCCATTTCAACTTTGAATTGTATCCAGTAAGTTTGAGCAGTTTTTAAAGACATTTTTTCACTAAGTTCAAGTTCAAGTGTAAATAATTCACGAATAAACTCAATATAATTGCACGTGTGTTGCAAAGGTGTTGAAAACTTTGCCACAAAGTCTGTATTCGGTATGATATTGTTACACATTGTTTGAAAGTCGTCGGAACAAATAATATCACAGTAATATTTTGTGTACGTGCGATACACTGAAATGAATTCTAGCACGTTTTTCAAAAACGATATATTCTCACATTGCACATAGCCATGTCCATAATCCACCATCATTTTTATATTAATAGCCGTTATATTAATAATATTGTTGTATTGATTGAAAAATTGATTGTATAATGTTGGATGCTTTACAATATTGCGGTGCATTGTTCGCAGAAACTTTGGAAAAAATGGAGATACTTTTTGTAAAATGTCTTGTAAAAATTGTTGTTCATACTTCAAATATTTTTCAAATTTGAGCTTTATAAAATTATCGCCAACAAGCAGATAATTTTCGTTAACTAATAATAGCATTTTCTTTAAATCACAAAAAATTTCTACTGGAGTTTCTGTGTCTGACGCTGTAATTTCATTGCTTGATAATTGAATTGTTGAAAAATGTTTATTTCGACTCAGTTCATAGCGCTCAAAGCTATTTGTTAAAATATACGTACTAAATTTTCCACAGTTGACATCTAAAATATTTTGTTCGGTTTGATGGTATCTTTTTGGTGAGCTACAATCTTCAATTTCAAGCCAATGGGATATTTGCTCATTGGTATTATCACCCCATAAATATAGACGACCATCTAGTGTTAATGCAGCTGAATGTTCGTCGCCACAGCATATTTTCTTTACTCCTTGTTCATTTAAAGCTATTATTTGTATGACATGTTTACGTTTAACGTGATCACCTGTACCTAATTGACCTTTGTTAACGCTACCAAAGCACCATACATTTGTACGTATTAGATCGCTGCCAGTTTTTAAAAGCTTTGCAACTTCTTCAATATCAATAGCATCACAATTATTTTCAGATGTACTACTCTCTGAAACCATGCAGTTTTCAAAACTTTTCATTGAAATGTTATCCGCTGGTGAACTGTTAAAAGTAGTTTCACAAAAATCATTATAACATTTTACATCAAATTTTGATGTATACAATTTATCATTCATGTGTAAATTTAGATGACTTGTTGCACCATTTAAGGTAAATAGATGTGATTCCGATGTTGAAGTACAAGATATTAAAGACACATCACTAACCTGATTTACGTAATCGGCAAAACTAGGCTGCAAACTCTGTATGCTACAATTTGAGGCAATACTTATTGAGTCACTATTATTTCTATTGCGTAATTTTGTGTGTATTCTTCGCGTTAAAACTACCACAAAGTGTTTTCCAGTAGCCACTTGTAATATCTCAAAGCCGCTAAAGCATGGAATCGGTACTGGTTTGTCTGAAGTACAAACTTCACCGAAATTCCCCATGGCATACAATTCATTGTCGCAAGTAGTTAATAAAATTCCATCATTATTACAATTTACCTTTGATATTTTAACAATTTTAGTTTCATTGCTTGACTCATCATTATCAAGATCACTTTCAATTGCGATGTCAACTGGAATATTTATCCATTCATTAGAAAATGCTATAGACGATAATGAACATTTCTGAACCGAACCGTTTAAATCTACAACGTAAATAGCATCCTCTGAACAAGCCAAATCATTTACATTGCTTCTAATTATATTAAAATGAATTGTATATAATTGAGTGTCCACAATACCAAAATATAATTCATTTTTTGATGTTAATAAAAATATTTGATCCTTGATTGTGGAACCAATTTTTGTAATATTGTTTAAACACTGATCGCATGATGCTTTTATTTCATTTGCTAATTTATGAAGTTTAAAATAATGCATTTTCTACAAGGATACACAAGATAACAAAGACATGATATATTTTACAACGCATATGCGTAATGGGAGTGTTTATCTTTTTCTAAATCATTTATTGTATTTTATATTTATTCACACCAGATAGATTAAAATCACCTGAAAAGTAATGAAATCAAATATAATTTAGAAAGTTGCAAATCATTTTTGTTTTTTTTTTTTTTGTTATATTTTAGTTTCGCACTTTTGTTAAAACGAAAATTTATCGATTTAAATTGCAATTATTTTGCTTCACTATAAAATATTTATTATTAAAACAAGATATTGTTTATTTTTTTCATATTGATTGAGAAATGACTAATATAATTTAAAACAGCTGATGGAAATGTCAAAATAAAAATACTATCAAGGTTATGAATGATGATAAAATTGCGTTCTGAAATATATTTTATACAATAAGTTCACCACATATTGCAAAACAATGGTTTGAATATTAGATGTTAAGACTCTTTTATGTCATTTTGATGGATTTCTTTTTAAAGTTGAAATTCGTTAAGAAATACGGAGAAATAAGCATTAGTAATACTTCTAAATTGATTGGCACCTTAAACGCACAAAAACGAAATGCTATCTCGATATACGAAATTAGAGACCACAATTATAATGATATTGGCCTGTCCAATTAAAATTTGGATATTTGGACATTTAAATTATATTATTCTTGATAAATATTCGACATTTATTTTGTTTAAATAGCTCTTTGTTGTTTAATTGATCAAAATAGAGTTATTGTATTGTATTAGCATGAATGTATACAGTGCACTGTGTAGTTTCAAATATAATTGTATTATGTACCTATTCATGTGGTTGATGAATTTTGCACTGTAGATTTAAACCAATTCAAATCAAAAAGCTTGAATGTAGAAAAAAAAAAAAGAAGACAACACCAACAACCGAAATAGGATAAAGCTTTTAAATCTTTTGGATTGTCATCAGGTTTTATTGAATTAATTCGAATATCTGGTTTGCATATCTATACATTTTAGGGTGTTTCGAAAATAAATGTTTTTTTTTTTGTTATTTTCTTGACGGATAGTGAAAATCTTGATTGAGCCAAATGTATCATCTTTTAGATAATGCTACCACGACTTTTGTGAAAAATGGGTTAAAAGTGTTAGACTTCGGACCAAATTAAAAAAATTCTAATTATTTCGAAAAGTTCAAATCCCAAGAATTAGAGGTCCTAAAACCTTGTAAAGGACGCCATTCGATTTAAATGATCCCTCTTCTGGTCGCGTCGTATGATTCAAGTATAAAAATGCATTTTAACATGGTGATAGTAAGTATATTAATTTTAGTTAATCATATATTTAATATATTTGTAATTAATTTAAGGAAAACATATTTACTGTCAATGAAAATTTTTTCAGACTAATTAAAACTGAAATAAAATGTTAAAAGAGTTATATTTTCTTGCAACTGGTAACTATATGTAAATTATACTTTGATATATTTTCTATTTTCTTAGTTAGTATTGCGTTTTTAGCACCCATGATGACCAATGTTGGGGATGATCTGCTTATACTCTTCAGATGAGTCGATAATAAAGATGATCTTATCATAGATCAGATCACATATAAAAACCTGATCCAGGTAATTATATCATTGATATTAAATTTTAATTTTTCTAATTATTAAATATTTGTATTATAATATTTTTTGAAATTGCTTAATTAAAAAAAGCAAGCTGCCAATTAGATTGGTACAGAACTTTATTTTTGCGAGTATTAATTTCATAAGCAAAGAAAAATAGTAATCCCTAGCGTTATTTTATCTTCCAAATAATTCTCGTTTTCTTCGTTTTCCTCATTAATTAAGCGTTAAAAAAAAATATGTATATGAAAAAAAAAGTACTCATTTTCACGTTGATTTTTATAGGACTGAGTGGGCGGATTTTAATGACCCACCGATAAACGTAGAAGCCACATCAAAAATTGGTCTTGGGCTCTTTTGGATCGTCGGGTCGTAAAATGAAAAAAACTAATTTTTTGAGGGAATTCAAAAACTGTTTTTTCGATGTTTTAAACTGAAGACCATATAGCATATCAAAGCAAAAACCTATATTTTGTCACAATTTCAATTCTGCGTCTAACGATAGGTCAATCATTAAAATTCGTCCAGCCAATCCAGAGAAAAAGTCAAAAGAAAGTGAAAAAAAAAATCGGCGACTTGACATAAGCTCCACAGACTTAAGCTTCAAAAAATTGTTATGAAATTAGCTTCAAGACATTAGCTCTTAAAATAGGTACAGTTTTGAACCTAAAGTCCTGTTCTTTTGAAGTTTATGTCCTATTTTTTTGAAGTTAAAATCCATTGTATATTATTTTCTTGTATTCTTTAAAATTATTTTGTTTGTCATTTCTCATTTAATGATTTTTTTATTTATCAAAACAAAATAGAATGTTAATATATATTAATTTGTTCAATTATTAAATATTCCAGCAAGCATTTAATGTCTCTTACGTGTCTTCAAGATATTGCGTCTGAAATGTGAGTATTCACCCGGACGGAAATTACCGTCAAATGGATTATCAATATACTATTGAATACCATTAAACCATTAATAATGTATTAATTATGGTCAAGAACCGTCAACAATGTTTTAATCAATACCGCAAATATATCATTTAATACCGTCATATTATTAATATTATCAA
>JAABKK020027218.1:0-46500 GCA_011634745.2 Catotricha subobsoleta | reverse complement strand
TTATTTTTTTTTTGTTAACTTCAATTTTTAAATATCTTGTGAATTGACGAAGACTCTGGCAAATACTTATAGGCTTAATAAGTCTATATTTGAAGATCATAAATATTAGTTTCGTTGAAGAGAAGAAAAAAAAATTGTGCTTAACTAATTATATTTATTTATGTTATAAATCATGATCTATTTCTCTATATATATAATATTTTTTTTCTCTTCTTTTCTTCAAACTAATGTTTAATTTGTTAAGTACAACCGAACTTGAAAACTATATACATTAAAACTTTAAGATATCTCGTCATATGTAAAATATTTCTATATTCAATGTGCGTGCGCTTAAAATTAACGAAATTTATATTTGATTTTATGACTGATGATTATTTATTCTTTATGGAAATTTAATAATTTGTAAACATTCTAATTTAGTTTATCCACATGAAGAAAAATAATAATAATAAAAAGCAAAGAAAAAAAAAATTAAAAAAAAAAACTTAATGTTCCGTAAGCAATATTCTACTGAGTCTGAATATGTGGTTATTACAATAATATTACGTATAAGATATATGCATTTTATGATGGCTGTAAGTTAAGCATCATGACTCCACCGTATCCATAAATATGAATCATGTCAGTCGAGAGTAATTCTTTGAGGTTCGTTAACAATAAACTTACTTGAAAAAAAAAAAACACAACCAAAAGAAGAAAAAAAACTATAAATAATAATTTCCAAAAGTTTTTTTATTTTTGAAAAAAAAAAAAAATAATGCAAAACTTAGTCTAGCTTCACTCAAATCAAAATTGAACTAATTCAGTTTATATATTATTATTATTTTTTTGCACATAATTTTATTAAGAAAAAATTAAATTTTCATATTTAATTAAATGTTAACAATTTATTGGAGACACCTCTATATATAAATGAAACAGGTTTTATGAAAATAATCTGAAAATAAAACTGAAAATATTTTCCTCAATTTAATTTTGATGTTCTTCCATTAATCATTTAATTGAAATAATTTTTAAAAGTGTTTATTTTATTTATAAAATATGGTTATTGTTATACATATATATATAAAGAATGCAGCACTAAAATCACTTCTCAATTATAATTGATAGTCGTTTAAAAACAATCTTTTTATTTTCCTCTTTTCATTTATCCTCTTCGTCTTAATATTTTAATAAATTAATTCAAACGATTCAATTATACAATTTTCAATTTCAATCGATTCAATCAATATTTATAGCTGTAATTGGATCTTATTTCGATCAGCATGATAATGTGTAGTGTATATGTTTGTAATCACATAATATTTAGAAATTAAATAAATGTTTATAGTCAATGTCAAACGGATTCGACACTTAATGAAATTTCCATTAATCCTTTTTGCTCCCAAGAAAAAAAAAACAAATTTTCAAATTCAACTTAATATTTTATTTATTAATTAAGGTTTGATTTGTATTTTTTTTTCTCGCATCGCAATTAAATAGTTGAAAACAATACCAAATGATTTTCTATTTAATGTTGCAACTTACAAAGTATTGAATGAAAATCGTTGCACCATATAAGCATTTGAAAATTCACAATTTCCTTTAAAAATTCACAATTTCCTTTAAAAATTGTTAAATTATCACTATAATAAAGAAAAACTCGTAAATAATAATTGTCAGTTGATGAAAAATTACAATAATTGTATCTCACAAAACTCTCATGTTAAAACAAAAAAAAATTAATGAATAAAGAATTGAATTAAATTAAAAATTCACAAAAGGAAAAAAAAACTTATCGAAAATGATATGATTTCCTGATATTACACAAAAAATCTTTTTTTTTTAAAAAAGAACCTGCTAGTAAGTACTTAGTTTAATGAAAGCGAAAAATATCTTGAAAGTAATAATAAAGCAAAAAAAAAAAACAAATTACTCGAAATTTAACACAGAACAACCTCTGACAAACTCTTCAGTTTTTTTTTTTAACAAGAAAAAGCGACACATCATGTAATATCTTTTTATTATTGCGAAATAACAGTTATGATTATTTTAAACGAACGTTAAATATTATATAAATTGTCCATGAGCTTAACGCGTCGCGTTCAATAATAATACGAATATTATTATTATTATTATTATTTATTTTTATTTATATTATTATTTATATTATTACTATATTATTATTATTATAAGTATTTATACGAAAATTTATCACACAACAAACGAACTTTTTTTTTTGAGTATATGCGCGACGACATTGTCAGTTACAAAAAAAAAAAAAATAGAAAAGAAAAGAAAAGAAAAAACGACCATGTTTTAATGTAATATTAATACGAAAAACATGAATTCTTTTGAATCTCAATAAAATCACACACGTGCATTACATTTACAATTCCATTGAAAGTTTTTTTTTTTATTTTTTATAAATTTGAAACTGAGATCTAGAAGTCAGTAAAAACAATTTTTTCTCTTAATAAGAAATAAAAAAAAAAAACGCGAATAACTGTATTCATAAAATGATATGTACAATTTATAATAAACTGTTTAACTTTTATAAATTAATTGTGTTTATGACCTTTAATAATATGGCGTGTAAAGTTGTTTATTTTTTTTTTTTTTATTTTCAACATAATAATTACATTTTATTATTATTTTATTTTATTTTTTTGAAAAAAGCATAAAAATTAAAAACTATAAATATTATGTATTTACATTTTTTTGTTAAATTATAATTCCGAAAAAATGTAAAAAAAAAATGAAAAAAAAAACATTTAAAAATATAAACAAAATAAAAACTGACAAAAAAATAAATAAAAAAAATTAACATGCACGTAATTAAACAAGAATTCACTTTTGCATAACCACATAAAATACTGTTGTAAATGCAAATAGCCATCCATTTACTTTTATATTCACAATCGCACAGGTAATATTAACTCACTAAATACTTCCTTCTGTCCGATTTGATTTAAATGTTTTCAAAAACGAAATAAATACGACTAATTAAAAAAAGATAAGAAATAATAATAAAGAAAAACAACCAACAAATAAAGAATTTTAATAATGAGTTATAAGATTTTTATATTTGTTAAATTATTGCTTTATGGGATAATTATAATGCTTATCCAAAAATTGCATCTTATACGCATATTATTTCATTATAATTGTACGTGGCCAGGACGGATACCGCTTATATTAAAAATGATGCGGTTGATAATATGAAATGAAAATAAACAAAAGAAAAAAAAAACAAAAAAGAAAAAATGGCGTATAGTCAAGAATTGGTAAAAGATGAAAAACTGTAATAAAAAAAAAAAACTCAAATTTAAAATTGTTAACACTGAATACGATTAAGATGTCATATATAATTTAACAGCTTTTGAAAATTCTTTGGAAACACATTGCTAATTTATCATAATTAATGGACCCGCCGTTAGTTTGATGATTAAACCGTTTTGACATCATTCATATGAAAGAACAAAGTTAAGATGACAGCAAATTAATAAGATTCGCACAATGACTAAAATGCATACTTACGTTTTTTTTTTCTTCTTTTTTATACATAAATGTGTATAATTTCTTCTATTGTTTTGCTGATAGAAATTTCCATTTCACATGATTTATAAGAAAATTATAGTCTTACAAAATTGTGATTGGTAAGAAAACTGTAAGTGCGTTTGTCAATGTCATGATGGGTTGATACATCATTTAAATATCATACGTATTATCTATTACTACACATCTTGATTAGAAATAACGATTGGATTATTTGAAAATATATCGAAATTGAACAATTTTCTATGTTTTTTTCTCTTTTTTTGCCAATGTAATGTCATTCTCAAATAAAAAAAAATAATAAACGATCACAAAATATGAATACTCCTAAGGAAAAAAGCAACCAACATTAATATTGAAATTATCTGATCGTATGAAATGAAATTTATATCTATAATTTAATAAATCAAGAGTTTTTGACTCAAAAAGTAATTATTTAATTGAACATCGTTCATGTTGACTGTTAAAATAATTAATATCAAATCATTAAATTTAAAGATTGCTTTCATTTCACTTCTTCTTTTTTTTTTTGTACGAAAATCTTTAACAAATAATAGATAAATCTGTAGACCAACAAATTAAATGGTTAGCTTTAAATGGAAGCTGACTGAGGCAGGCATATTATTATTATTATTATTATTTTTATTATCATTATTATTATTATATTACCTTTTTCTTTTTACTTCTTCGTATTATTAATGATGTTACTTATTTATGTTGATTCATGTACAAAATCATACAAAAGAAAAACAATAATATTATTTTAAATTTTAATATACAATTAGATAATTTTTGTTTCATTTTATTTTTTTATTTTTTTATTATTATTATTTTTTGTTTTTAACTTCTTTTTATTTAAAATTCAATATAAAAAAAAAATAAACAAGTTATAGACATTTATAATTTTATATATTTGACTTAATTTCATAAAATATTTGATTATTATTATTAACTATATATTTATAGAATAAAAATGGTTAGACAAGAAAAAATCAATGTCTGGAAGATAAAAGCAAATAATTACATTGAAAACATTTATTTGAAAATAACGTAAAATAAAAAGTCGCGCTCAGTTCGGTTATGGCCGTTATTATTATTAATTATATATCGAGAGTAAAAATGTACATACCGGCAATAAAAATAAAAAATAAATTATATATATATAAAAATTCTAGCATTTAATCTTCTTTCGATTCTCATTGATTTTAAATTGTCATATTTTTATAATACAGACTCAGATCAAAAATTGAAGTGTACTTGTTCACACAACCAAATCGTAAAATAAGATTAAACGGAGCTACTATACAACGAAATATCATTGACACTAGAATTTTATTTATATTCTATATTAATTTTTTTTTTTTTGGTTATTATATAGAGAATAAAATTCATGGTTAGATATTTCATTTTTATTCTAAACTATCGATTTCACAAATTCTATGAATTTAACTGAGTCCGTTGTCGTCTATACAAATTAAATCTCAAAAGGAGTATTCATTTAATTATTTATTTCTTTTTTTTCGTTTTTCTTCTTTTTTTTTTGCTTTTTTGTTTTCTTATTGAGTGTGATGAGAAAGAACTATGTACTTGAAATTATGAATCCGCCGTTATTTATTTATCAGTTAATTCAAATATCAAATAGTTTTATATGCACAATTTAAGTACATTTTTATATGAAAATATTCTATTTAAATGCCGTCAAAATACAGAAGATACAATGAAAGTTTTATTTTAAACACTTATTAACAACCAGTTTTTTTGTTTAGCAATTTTTATTTAAAAAAAAAATTATACGGATTTTGAATTACGACTAAAGAAACCAAAATTTGATTGTACCATCTTTTTTTTTTTTGTTAAACAGGACTCTTTTGTAGAAATTATTATTTAACCGGTTTAAATAATTTTATGAAATTATAATATATCTGAAAATCAGGCTTTCTGCGATAAATACAAATTTTATTCTCTTAATGTTGAAATATGCATTTTCAATTAAGAAAACCAACGAACAAAACAAAACAAAACAAAACAAAACAAAACAAAACAAGTATATATTTTATTTTTACTACATCTAACATAATTAATTTATATATAAAATGACTATCGTTTTTCGTGATGTAACGTTTATATAATATCATTCTTATGATTAAATAATAATAAAAAAAAAAGAAAACAAAAAAAGAAAATTTGTTAAAATATTTATAAAATATTATAGATTTATAATAGATTTTGTTAATTAAATTTATATACAATTAATTTGAGTCCCGTAGTGAAACAATCCACTCACCATTAATAATAATTATTATTTTTATTATGAAAATGCGTCTTAAATCTGAAATCCTTATATATTTATAAATAGAAGTAGTGCGCACATTATGTTATGTATCCTTATAGCTATGCATCCGACCAAATTGTACATGATTTAGCGCGATCCACTGATGCCAATACTGAACTAAATGGATTCCAACAAACAGCCTGTACAGCAGCAGCACTGCGAACAAATAAACCCCCCGAACTTGGGGTGAGGAAAAATGTTTCTAATAATGTAATTATATGCGTCACTAAATACAAATTTAGTAACCAGTTTTATTTATTTTTTAAATAAATTTTGGTTAGTCTTATAGAAAATCTTTAATGGATGATAATAAAGTCTTAAAGTAAAGTACAAAATTATGAGCGAAAATTTCTATTAATAGAAAAGCGGAACACACAATTTATAAAGTTTCTTTTTCCGTTCATGCTTGGGATATATATATATTTGTTTGATTTACCTTCTCTCCCATGGATATAACTTAATAAAATCTAACGAAGATTTCCATTTTTTTTTCTTCTCTAAATTCAATTTTAAGACTTTAATCAGACAGACGTAAGACAATGAAAGAAAAAATTATTCAAGTTTTTTTTTATTACTAGATGAATTCATCAGTAGGCTAATACTGCGGACGTGCACAATATTATTTTTTGAACAAAAAATTTACTTTTAAAACATCTCAATAAATAAAGTGTTTTATGTCAAATAACATTTTTACTTCTTCAATAAAATGTCAATTTTGAGAAACGATGTCTCTACAAAACAAAAGTGAGAGAAATTAAATTACATTCATTTCACTTGATATTGTTTGGATGACCCATATGTGATTTGAAATACGTTATCTAGTGCAATGTAGATAGTTATAAGTTTAATAGACCCGGTTATACTGCATGCATGGCATTAATTAATGAAAATAATTAAGGTTATAGCAACAATAAATGACCAAAATTAAATTGACTGTTGCCATGTTTTTAAAAGAAATAGAAAGGAAATAAACAGAAAAAAAACAAGTATTTTTCTCATTTTAATTTAATGTGTAATCAGGATGATGTCAGAACAATAATTTAAACAGACAAAATATAATGAATATTAAAAAAAAACAAAAACAAATAACTTACGAATTTTCCTTCAGTATAATTTCAAGTTGTCCACCAACATTCCATATAAATATTGATCCATCACTAGAACCAGCTGCTATTCGACTAACATCTCGACTAAAAGATATTCGGGACCAATCACAGCCAACTTTAAAATTATCATTGCTGCAAATAAAAAATAAAAACAAAATATTTAATAAATATTAAATTTAAACAAGATATTTAAAAGTTTAAAAATTAAATGTTAAACGAATTTTGTCAAATTAATGTACGAACAAAATAAATAAATAAATTCTTAATAATGAACTTACCTAAATGACTTAATGATTTGATTCATACGCAAATCTAACAATTTAATGGTGTCATCTCTTACGCAACTAAGTAAATATTTGCAATCTTTTGATAGATCAAGCGATGTTATTTTTCCTTGTAATACAATTTCATTAGCCGAACAGTCTGTTCGTGTGTCCCAAAAACGAATTTTCTTATCATAATGACCACTAATTATTGTTGTTCCCGATACATCAGTACCGGTTGTCACTAAATCATTACAACTGGAACCCGCAAATTTCGTTTCAACACAAGCTCTACTTCGAAGATCCCATATTTTCAATGTTCGATCATGACTACCAGTAACTACTTTTGACGGTTCACCTAAAAACTTTGCAGCCATTACTTTTCCACTGTGACCAGTTAATGTGTGCTGAAATTGAAAGAAATAATAAAAATTATGATGTTTTCATTAAATCTATTATATTTAGTTAGCATTTCTGAATGATCTCACACGATGAATTATGATAAAATACGTTTCAATATGTTTCAAAATAAGTTTACCATCTTATTTACATACTGATAGATTCGATGGCACAATTAATTTAATTTATTTATTGCAATATCTAAGTGAATCTGATGACAAACAAATATAAAGTTACCAGCATAAATTTTTCTGTAACGGATTTTTAAAAAATGTTAGAGGAAGTATTTGCGGTTAAACAATCAAAATCATAGCCCTTACACATTTTCTTTTTTTTTTACATTGTAAATATTTCGAAACACTGACGCACTTTAATATTAAATAAGATTATAAACGAATAAGATTATATACCGAACAACAACAACAACAACAAAATAAATAAATAGCGTTTATTATAAAGACATCATTGCATTGTATTGAAATAAAATAAAAGAAAATAAATAAAAAAAAAAAATTGAAAAAGGTTCTAAAATTTTTCTCTAATATCATTGTTATGTTCAGAAATATTTTACAAAATACAAAAATGGAATTTGCGATTTCATTGTGATGCCTGATGTATAACACTGTGTAGATACGAAAAACCAAAAAAAAAAAAAATAAATAAATAAAAATATTCAATTGTTTTTGTTACAGATTTATTCAACCAAAAACTATATTACGAACTGTAATATGTAATAATAACTATAGACGAAACTATAAACATTATAAAATTGTAAAATTAAGCATGAGCAGAGCCGCAAATCAAATGAATTTAACTTGAAAACATAAATAATAAAAGCATGAAGGTATACACAAAATATTACTTTTAGGTGCCGAACAAATTGTTGCATTATTTCGGCACACTTGTGATAGGAAAAATATCGTTTTTTTTTTTTTGTTATTTTTAGTTTTTTGCCATGAAATATCTGTTGAATATCGTAAAAAGATCAATGAAATTTTATGCAGGCAAAAAAAAAACAAAAAGAAAAAGAAAAAAAGGAATACATTTAGAAATTTTAATTGAGATTGACTGAAGTTTAAGTAATTTTGTGGGAATTTATTTTGAGTAGGATATTTTCAAAACGAATATATCTTTTCCATTTATTTCTGATTAAGCTAAATGAACATATTCACGATAATCGGATTCAAAAAGCTTTGCAAAACTATTTTTGTTCCAGTGGCTATTAACAAATCCACAAATAGTCAATTGATTGTGATTGCATTTACATTTATCGTGGAATTTCCTTTAATAAAAATTACTCTTAAATAATTAACTTCCCATCAAATATAAGTTTTTATGGACACATAATTAAGAAAGAATTTCTCTTCAATGGGCGACAATTGGATTATCTATTATCATCTATTGAAATAAATTAACACGCAAGAATACATAATATGAGAATTTATTCACAAAACCTTGAAAAATATTTTATAACAAAAATAAATAAAATGCGATTATCTACAGTGTATTTATATAAAAAATATTATACCAACATAAATATTAAATTTCAATAGTTGTGCATTTCAAGAAAATTCATAACAAACAATAATTTAATAACAATATATATGGAAAAATGAACAACAATTTATATTTATTTATAATATAGTTAGCACATTACTGAACTGTGTTAAAAAAGAAGAAGAAGAAGATTAATCTCATTTAAAATAGATACTATTTTGCATTTTCTAACCACAAAACCGTTCCATTCTAATCATAAAATATTATAAATTTTCTTCATCTAACGATGATGAATTTATTTATTTATCGTTTATTATTATTATTATTATTTAATTTTTTTGCTTTTCAATGGGACCCTGCATACAATGCACTATTGCACATTACCAATTCCAATAATAACCATCAAGAGAGAAAATATACCACACATTCACAAACAATACACCATCATCACCAATAGCGTGCGCAAAAAAATAATAATAATAATAAACATAAAATATACACACACAAAAAAAAAAATGAAAAAGATGGAAAAAAGACAATATAAATATAATAATGATAATTTATAAATGTATAAATGCTACATTGTGGCTAATGTAATAATAAAATAATAATATTATTAAGTATATATGATGTTATTCAATCGGCCGGCGATAAGAAGTCAATAAACCTTATTTTCTATTGGAATACCTTCACGTATGCGGTAACATACTAATTTTATTATACTTTTATAAACATATGAAACAGTAAAAAAAAAAAAAAAATGAAAAATAAAAATATATAGAAAAAAAATTTTGTACGTCAGCGTATATTCCATCTGTTTCTTAGGTAGGTAAGAGGTTGAGGTATATATACAACTGAACAATTAGTATTAGTAATAAATATACCAGAAGAGAAGAGTTTTATGAACCTAAAAATTATAACGAGTGGAGCCCATTGAATGTGAATGAAATGATTATGCGAATAGATTTAACAATAAATAATAAATTCAGCTTGGCTAGAAATGGATTTGTAATTGAATTTTTATTGTTTGATTTCGATACAAACTAACTCCAGATTGTTATTATAAAAAAGAAAAAGAAAAAAAAAGCAATAGGTAAAAAAAAAAAAAAAACTAGTAAGTAGAAATTAACGTTGTGTAATTAAATTAATTTGTTTTCGTTTTTTTTATATTAAACACGATATCGAAATCTTTTTAACTTTTCTTTGAATAATCAAGAAATCCTTTTTTTTTCTTTTAATTTCACTGCAAATTTTTTTTTAAAAACCATAAATTTTCCACCGCATTGAACTGTTCAAAATATTTTTTTGTACAATTTGACTACTATATGGCAATGCAATTTATTTTAATGCAATAATTGCAAATATTAAATTAGATGTGAGAAAGGAATGAAGCTTGAGCTTCTTGCATCGTTGATTTAAATGATTATTGTGTTTTAGCAAAAATTTATTAAAAGTGCAATGAATATGAACATGGGTTCCCAGAATTATAAAAATAAATTCTATTTCTTTTATGATATTTTCTTATTTTTTCTTTCGTTCAACCGATTGCTGACTTATAAGAAATGACCATTTTAAAATCATAAATAAGTAGATAATAAATTGAATTACTCATGCAATGCGCATACTTTTTTATTCCATCAAAGTTTTTATTTTAACGGTGTTTTTTTTTTTTTAATAAGAATTTTAAATTTGATTAAATGCAAATATATAGATTGGTTGAAGTCTCACGGAATTATTTCAGTTTTGCGATTCATTTAATTGCAACAATTTAAATTCAAGAATTATTATGGAAATATTATTTATCGAATTCCGTATAAATATAGTATTCGGACTAATCAATGAATATTTATTTATTCGAATATTTCGATATCGTACTTCTAAGGCCGTTTCTCAATTCATAATTTTTGTCTAGATTTCATGTTAAATTGAAGTTAAATTTAACCACCTTCAGACATGGCGTAACTTATTATTTTGTTTGTGATTATCATGTACATACCTACATAGGTTCAATAATAAGTTGAATTTTACTTCAATTTAACAAATAATTTAGCCAAAAATTATGAATTGACAACGTATAGTAATCGCATTAAAGAATTGTAATCGAAAACTTAACCGAATTTTCTGCTCGAAATAATTGTAATAATAATCAATTATAATTTATTTATATTCAGTTTATTTAGACGCTATAAATGTTGACATTGAAATACGATATCATCAATTTCCAATTGAAATCAAAGTAGAACAAAAAACAACTATTTTGTTTTTAAATAAATACATTATTTATTGCATTGCGCTGCGCACACGTTTTTGTTTTTCATTTTCTTTTTATCTGAATCTCTAATAATTTTATAATGTTCCAATCGTAAAGTGATAAAGTAATAAATTGCTTTATTATATGACGGTATCAAATAAAAGTTGTGAAGAAGGTCATTGAATCATTGTGTACTTATGCACAATGGGCTATTTTTTTCAAAAAAACAACAAAAAAAACCACCATTCCATATCTCTTTGATAAATGCCATTTTTCAAACTGTTGCATGGTTACCGGTGCTTCTACTGCTTGCATTAATATTTCTATATTATATATTTACATTTATATTATATTATAATAAATATAAGTGTACGGGAGTATGTATATTGATTTACAAATATATTTTGTGTGTGCCAATTTTTGTGTTGCATTGGTAAATGCGTGAAAATACAGTTATGGTACAGTAAGAAGGTAATACATATACATATATTATACATATTATAATAAGATGCATTTATTATATGTTCACATAAAAATATCAATATAAAAGAAGTGAACAAAAAAAAATCGGAACGAAAACAATGTGCTGTGTAATATTCTTGTACGCAACTGTAATAAGTTGACAGGTTTTAAATAAGCAAGAATGCATTTTAAAAATAATGAAAAAATAAACACACACACACCAAAAAGAAGAAGGTATTTCGTTTACGATGGCAAAATAACGTTTACACGTCATTTATTTTTGTATACAGCTGTTAAATTGCTAGTTTGTATGCCCGAAAAAATAAAACGTGTTACATAATAATGGCAAGATTGGCAAAATACACTTGTTATTAGTAATGGTCTTATAATGATAAGATGATACATATTTTTTCATTTATATTGGGATTTACCACGAAACGAACTTTTGGGAAGGTTTGTTGGCCTAATAAATTATGTGTCTTCTTTTCTTTCTTTCTTTCTTTTTTCTTTTATATACGTATCGTATATATACAATACAACCTTTTATATAGTTAAAAGGTTTAAAAAATGTTGTGATATTTTTTCTAAAAACGTGTGAGATTTCAATTTTGCACTTCCTTCATATTGAAAATCTGGTTTTAGATTGCTGTCTCTTTGTGTATTTGTGTACATAATTTGATTTTAAAATTCTTGTAAAAATAAATATTGATAGTTTGCTTATTAGTCATTAATTTTCTAAATATAGAATTACTGACCTTTTGGAAAATTTAAAAATAGAATCTGATTAAGGTATTAATCAATAAGTTGTTTTAATTCAATTATTTATGAGCATTCTATAATTGTTGTAAGCGCAAAAACAAACATAGACATAATTGAAACATGAGTAATTCTATTTTATTATTACGACAAATCAGAGAATCTCGTCGCTTTACTTGAAATGCCATTTATTTTCATATTTATTTTTCATATTCTTTTTTTTTTAGTTACTTGTTTGTTTTGCTTGAATTATAATTGATTTTCAAACGAAAAAAAATAATTTTGTATATGTTAAAACTGATATAAAAATAAAACAACACAAGAAATTTACCACCCCATTCTACTTTCATAAAATGCAATTTCTGATTAATTCAAACCAGAACTACACCCCTGAGAATTGCTCATGTAAACCTAACGAACATCCTCCTGAGTAATGTTTTTTTTTCTTTTAATTTTTTTTTTTTTTATCATCGGTAAGCAATAAGCATATGTGTAAGTAATAACTAAGTACATTGTGAATCGTGCAAGTACATACGAGTGGTTGGTTCGGTACATTACATATCTTGTCAAACAGCTTTTATAAATAAACACAAAACAAACAAATAACAACAAAAATGTTTTAAAAAAAAGAAAAAATTAAAAATGAAAAATAAAAAACCAATGTAGAAAAGAAAGAAAAAAAAAAAAACTGAAAAACATAATCATAAAATAGCATCCAGTCCAACAAGGATGGATGAAATGTTAAAATATAGAAGTAAAAAATAAAAATATAATAAATAAATAAATAAAGAAGAAGAATAAAAAAATAAAAATAAAATAAAATATAACTTGTAGCCTATAGACATTGGCTCTAGCTTTGAAGTATATTACGAATACTAAAAATAGATTTTTATTGCTGATATGAATTATAAATTGATCATCTCACAACAAATCAAATTACAATTTATTTTTGTCACGCGATAAATATAGTTTTTGCTTTTCCCTCTTTTTTTTTTTATTATTTTTATTTTTTATTATTATTCCTTCATCCAAATATGGTGATTGATAGCCTTTAGGCGTTACGTTATTCTAAAACATCGCTAGTGTGTATATCGAGTTTATTGCTTAATTTAAATTTAATTAAGAATAGAAAATCTTCTTTATTTATTTACATTATTATGTTGAACTCGTTTTTCCGTATATAATTATGTACAATATACAACACCTTAACAAAAACAAAAACAAAACATAATAACGAAAAATTAATAAAAATATATATCTTATTAAAATCATATTTATAAAACGGCATCCAACAAGATTAATATCCGACTGCACAATAATTTCGAATAACTTTGTTTTGCCAATAGTTCTCTAGTTTAAAGCAATCGCATTTAATAAATAAATACACCGAACATCCAAAATATTTTGTGAGGACAATCAATTTAGATTATGTAGTAATTTCTGCTTAGGCTTTAAAACTATAATTTCTTTAAATATTTATAAATGTGGGACGTGGGTGGATAAACACGTTATAAGAAAATATGTAATTTTTTTTTTTATATATATATATATAAAAATAAATATATTTCTAACTTGATTTTATGATGTGCGAACTTTTAATGTACTTTTAATGATTCTAACCTAACCACTCGATGAAAAACACTTGTTATAAAATGTTATGGCACATTCGTGCCATATATATTTTATATTGCAAATTAATTCTGTGCACAAGTACACAGCTCTCAAATAGTGGTACAGGTAGAGATTATTAAAGTAATAGTTTAGATCTTTAATACTTAAGTATTTCTACTTAAATTTTGTTTTGTGTTTTGTGTTTTTTTTTAATTTATAAAATGGTATGAACAAAAGCGTAATAGAGTATATACGAACATAAAACAAGCTAAAATATTAAATATAAATATATATTGTTTATTGGATAATATTCAACCTACCATATTTATTGTATAGAATTTATTGGATTTTGATAGTGTGTGGTAGTTTTCATTTTAAACTACTTTTATGTTTGATGCTGGCCGATATTATTAATACTTATAAATGTTCTATTTACCTAGAATTAGTGTAATTGTAAAATAATGTATTATAATAATTTTCGTAATTTTCATAATAAATATGGAACAAGAAAGTGGATCTTGATAATTTTTGTAAAATGTTGTTTATACACTTTAAGTATTTTGTCTATACAATTGACACAATAGTTTGTCATAATTTGTAAGGATCTTTAACATAGATATGACTTTTTGCGACAGTGTGTCTGGTTTTTGGTTTTTTCTTGTGAGAGATTACAGATGTTAAAAGTCGTGTATGTACAATACTAAAATTCTTACAAACCTTACGTCAATTATAGTTTCTAGTTAATGCTTAATAGTTGTATTAAATAAATAAATAAAGGAATAAATAAAGGTATTACTTTAGTGAAAATATTTAATATTTCTTATAAATTGTTCAAAAATTCAACAAACATCAAATTATCAATTCCATCCAGTGTTATTTATTTCTTAAATGATATTCGATGTATTGTCTATTAAATGATGGACTTATTTGAGTGGTTTTCTCAATTATTTGTATATTATATATATCGATAGATTATAACTGGATAGAACCAGTATAAGAACAGTCATAATTATGGTATTCAATTAGAGTTTGTGCCAGCACATTTCAAACAGTCTCTGTACATTTAATTGATTACATTCAATTAATAGTTATAACTTCCATCATCTGTGCATCACTAAAACTAATTTATTACTATCATGTTTTTTTTTCGGGAAGGATTTTAACATTTCTAGTACACATTTTCATATTTCTTTTATTAAATAATCCTTTTCTGAATATATATTATAATTTATACTAAAACGTTTAAAGCGAAAAAAAGAGAAGAGAGAAATAAAAATTTGGTGCTATTGCTGTTTTCCATAATATTTCATTTACCACTTTAGTTCAATTATCATCGGCCATCAACACTCTTCTTTACAAAAGCGAAAAAGTCTAGCAAAATGCCGCCGCTAAACAGAATTCCAACGGCAATCATAGCTACCGACACAATACATATTTCTGTATACATATATTCTAAGTCTAACGCACACCAAAAGGTCAATTACCTTATCCATCGCAATAGACGACTCATAATTTAACACATAATTATACTTTAACATTATAATAAATTTATATAGCCAAAAATATAATTAAAAAAATTAACACAAATAAATCCGTTAAATTCATATACAACACATGTCAGTGCGTACCATTCCAGTAACTTCATAATTACCATTTGCGCAAGTCATTAGAGTTTTTCACTTCCGAGCCAATCTTTTTAAAGTGTAACATCTTACTTAAGAGATGTTTTTCGGTTAGATTTTTTCGGTACTTTTTGTGTGTGACATCAGCAACAAGTTAATGTCTTTTTAATTTAAAAATAATAAATAATATTATCTGCTTTGGTGCAGAATCTGAGACATATAATAAAAATCCGGCGACAACGATGCTAATAATAATTATATGATGATGTTATTTATAATATGTTGGGATAGGCTTTCACGGTTTAGAGCGTTAAACTTTTTGTATACAATATTTATTTTATCTATGATTTTTACTCTAATTGAAGATAAAGATAGGAAAACAAATAACCAAAACAACATCAACCAATAAACTTTGCGTTAGAAAAAAAAAAAAAAAACAAGAAGAAGAAAAACCGTGAAACACGTTAAGAACTAAGTTCAAGTAGAGAAAAAAAAATTGTAGAAAAACTTTATTTAATATGAAATTTACTTTCTTCAAAAATTGCTTCGTGAAATTTTCAACGGCAGTTACTAAGAGTTATCTATAGATTATTTGCTAAAATACACCAAATGAAATAATAATTTAGAGTTAATTCGTGATACTAGTCCAAGATTAACGTAGACATTATACTAGTTTTAATATAATAAGTAACTGATATATCATTTGAATGGGGTTAAAGTACTATTTCTCTACACTTTATTAGAATAGAATGGCAAATATGCATAATGTGTATTTTATAATAATTTATAAGTTGTGCTGCCTGGCCTGACATTGAAAAGAGTCATGAGTCAGCGTATTTATTTTCGTTGTTTGTTGATATATTGCAGTAGCTTTTCAAATATCCATTTAAAAACATGTACAAACGAAATATAACGGTTGCAATAGTTTCAGCGCAATGAATTTATTCACAAAATGAAGTGATATAGCCAAACAGCGAACCGTATGTAAAATAGTTGTCGTTCGATTAATGTGTTCCAATTCCCAGACGCGAACGTGAATTACTCTTTATTTTACAAGGAAAAAGAGATATTATATAGATTGAATTATGCTTGCAGCAGCAAGGTAATCGTTTAAACGATTTTTTTTGTTTTTGTGTTTTTTTTTTGTCGATCGATTATTGTTTAGTTTTCGGTTTAATAAATTTGCATGTTGCACATTATGAGGACTTTCTAATGTTTGTTCTGGTTATTCTTCTTTCTTTTTCTTTTTTTTTTTTTACTTTATTTTCGTTTCATTTTAAAATGACTATTGTCACGGTATTGTACTATTGGCTAAGATGTCACGCCGCTGTAAAATTGACTATTAAAATATAAAAGTAGCTAACAGCTAAAGGCAAAATGTTAACTACTTATATTATATGCGGGACTATTTATTGGTCACCTAACATTTAACTAACTGCTAACAATCTAATGACTGAAAACAATCGATGTGAACGAGTTCAATTTCATTTTCAGATCAGCACAAGCAAAAAAAGAAGAAAAAAAAAAGAAAAGAAGATAAATAAATAAATATATTTCATGATACGTTCTTCTATTTCTATTTTTTTTTTTTTTTTGTATCTTTAGTTAACTAGATTAAGATGTCAATACTTATTAAACAGTATTATATCTCATATTTCAAATGCTATAAAATTCATTTATTTTTTATTTAAATTTTTCATATTCCATAAATATCTGTTTGTGCAAATAAATCATATAAAATTCACATTATTGTACCCAAACAGGAAATAATATAACAATAAAATTCTTTCTTTAAACAAATAATTTTCTATAACAAAGTATTTGCAATGAAATGAAATATTTGTGGATCCTTGACCTTGTATAAAATATATATTTATGATTTATATTTTGAACAATACTATCTCTGCTACATTTTCATTCACTACACCAATAAATTATAATGAAGATAAAATTTATTATGGTTAGTCAGAGAATAAAATTTATTATAAAATAGTATTAGTACCCAGGGAGCGCGAGAAATTTCTAATCTTCGTAAATCGCAACAAATCGAAAAAAAAATTACTATTGAAATATATACATACAACATACATTTATACACAAGACATTATTACCACAAGAATTTGATAATGATCATCCTTCATAATAATAATTCGATCTATATGTTCAGTTGCTATGCTATTGTAACACAAAACATTATTCAATTTAAATGGCAACCCTAGATATTTAAGTGAACAATTTAGCTTTAAAGCTTTGCATTTTAGTTTAGAATATTGCTTATTTATTTTTCGTTTTTTTTTAAATATTTGTGGTAGTTACATAGCACAAAAGCTGAATAAAATACACAATGCACATAATAAGCAATTTATATAAGACAAAATTGAAAAAAAAAAAATTTCTAACCGAGGTATTTTATTGTAAACCAACTAAAAGATCAACCTCAGTCGTATATATATTTTAAATTGTATTAAAAACCATTTCTTTATAATAAAATATTTTTCCTATATTAAATAAAATAAATGAATACGTCGAGTGCGGATATGCTATATTGGCTACCTGAGCCAACGTTCTATTATTATTATTATTATTATTTTTTTTTTTTATGTGGTGATGTGTTGAGTATTATCAAAATAATGTAAGAAAAGAGTATTTGATTTACTGGTCAAGATTTGCACAGCACGACACAATTCAAAAAAAAAAAAAATGTATACTTAAACATTGGGTGCATTGAAATTGTATGAAAATTTATTATAATTCATTTTCAAGGAAGTGTTGGCGAAATGATACGATTAACAATTTAAAGAGATTTGTTTTTTTTTTTTTTTTTATTATTATTTGTTTCTTTTATTTTCTACTGTAAAATAGCGTTTTATTGTTCGGCGAGTGTTATATGAGTTTGTGGTGTTATGTTTTTTTTATAATTTGCTTTTATAGAATTTTCTAATTAGTGGTGCTATTGAGAAGAAATGTTGTGGTGAAGCTAGGTGATATTTAAAAAAAAAAATAATAATAATAATAATAATAAATAAATAAGATGTAATTGTAATTAGAGAAGGAAATAAAATATATTTTGTTGCTTTAATTACTAGGAAATTTACTTTTTCAACGTTGTTATTTTTTTAAATATCTACCCGCTTCAATTAACTTAATTGTAAATGTGAAAAATTTAATTGTTTTCGAATTTTTCATTACATTTTAAATCAATGAACTTCTTAATATCAGTTAATAACAGTTATATATACTCTCTGAGATTTCTTTCAATTCATGATCAATAATGAGCTGTAATGAAATCAATGCAAATATTTAAAAAAAAAAAAAAATCAAACCAATGTTTTTGAATATTTTGCAAATAATACCACAAACTGCCAAGATATTTTACAAAAAATGCTCGTCAGCAGGAAATATTTAATTTAATTAGTTATTTAAAACTAAAAGCAAACTGCACAATTCACATTACACAAGCAAAATATTTTCAATTTTGCTTTCAAATGTATTTCACATTTCAATTGTAAGTTAATTTAAAACAAAAATAAAAAAAGGAAAGAAAATCGTATAAATTGTAAGCAGTTTGATATTTTATTAATACCAAATTTGTAAAATACAACGAAACTTTATGCCAACTATTAATTAAATTGATGTAATGTTTAAATGAAAAAAATAAGAAAAAAAAAACATGGAGAAGAAATATCAAACAAATCTATAAATGAACGCGGCAGTCATCATTTCACATAAATATAAACATTTAACAACAAAAAAATGTAGAAGTTCATTGCCAATATCGCTGTTAAAAACAAATATCAACTTACTTATGTACCTTTAGGAGATTTTTTTTCTTTTTTTTTTGTTTGTCATATAACATCTAACTTTAGTTTGGTACAAACAGCCAATGCCAGAACAACCTAAATTTATCCTAGCCTTTTTTGTCTGCATTGCACCCAGCATAGGAAATATATACCGATCGACCGACCGACGATAGCAAAGAAAGTAACTATACATGCGTTTAAACGAACCCAAAGAATTGTCAATCAATGTCGCATAAATTGTATGCGCCTATGACATATAATACAATGAATACATATAAAGGATTGAGTACGAATAATAATAAATGGGAAAACATATTTTTTTTCTTGTAGCTGGTATTAAACGATTGGTCGATATGGATGGAGAAACACTTGGGATATTATATGTAGAATGAAATAGTTTGTAAAATAGCTACATATTATGTATTTATTATCAATTATAACCAAGTGCTAACTGTTAACCGATTTCGATGCGTTTCTCTTGGAGCATTTTTCGTGAGTACTGTGAAAAGTGGAAAAATGTCAATATATTAAATGTGAGCATAACATATACTGACAAAAAAAAAAAAAATGAGAAACCAACTTTAACAAAATTGATAGAAATTCTTTATTTTTAAACAGGTAACAAACATTCCTGAAAAGAAATATTTGACGAATCACAAGCATTGCACGATTCACATTAATCTTTGTTTGAGAAATCTGACATTCTAGGACTGATTTGGTAGTTTTCAAAATATGGTATTACTGATATGTAATTGAATTCAATTCAGTATTTCGTTAAGGAATAGCATTTTAAAGAAAACCAAATTTAGGATAGTTATTTGTAAGCTCTTTTATATCTTCAAGAAAAAATGGAAATGAATAAACTGACAATTGTATTACAAGTATTGAACATTTCCAAAGCGATCATTTTCAAAATTATATAGTTTTGCATCCATTTATGATTATCAGACTTTTTCCATTACACTTAATTTCTTTTTTCTTATTTATTTTTGAAAAAGAGTTTTTTATAAATTCACTATGTAATAAACCATATAAAAAATACGTGATAACAAAAATCAATAGCCGCAAAAAAGAAAAACAATCTGCAAATGTAAACATAGTTTGTACTTTTTTTCAGTAAATATTGGTGGGAGTGATAGTATTGAATTCATTAGATAGATTATATTTGCTAGTAACCACTATTAAACTTCATCGAATAATATAATAGAAAAATGTTATGCACTGAGATGCTTCGTAATGCGCATATCAACTTTTATTTTGTAAATGAACGTAAATTTGCATACTTCACACTAAGATTAAGGGAACTGATTAGTGTGGAGGATTTATATATTGAATGTATATTTTATGTAGCCATTTAATCTAAGTTTTTATCAATGTAACAGTTGCCAGTTGTTTTATTAAAGTTAACCAACAAACTACAATATTGTGCTTTTAACGAGCTATACAAGAAACAAACAGTCAATATCTATAGTATTAAAAGAATAGTAAAAAAAAAAAAAAAAACACCACAAGAAGAAAAACATTTGCACATAAAACTATAATATAGTCAACAACGAGTAGAAAATAAACATAATGCGATAAGAATCACACAATTTTCACCTTTCAAAGCTTATGTCGAGAGTAATTTCGTATGGATTATTGGGTATCAGCCTACATAAGAAGTGAAGAAGAAGAAGTTTCTTGTTCTTTCTTTGCATATTTCAAATAGCAAACAGTTGAAAGTATTACCATATTATTAGGTAAAACATAAGGGATATGTAGAATAATAGGTACTATGGTACATATGAGAAAGGTACGTTACAACAATCGATTTGAATTTTGATATTTTTGTGATTTTTTTTTTCTTTCCTGTTCTTCTTTTACTTCTATATATAATATATATATATATGTAATGCATATATTTACTTAAAATGTTTTGCACGTTAGTTATACCAACAACAATAATGTGAACATTGAACTAAAACAAAAAAATAATAGGAAGAAGGAGGTCCAATATGTTGCATGGATAGTATATTGAATATTTTGTAATATGTATCACATTGCAGAATTGCGCCTACAATATCCAATTTGTACTAAGAGTACCAGACCTGATATACGGTATACCTAATATGTGGCGATGCACATATTTAAACATATGCATAACTCTGAACAGAAAAAAAAAAACCAAAAAAATATTATCTCCATGGTCATGCAGAACAAATTAGGAATTAGCTTGGTTGCAATGTTTCACATAATATAAAACACGAGCCGAGCAAAAATATAAAATAGCAAAAAAAAAAAATAACACAAAAAGAAACAATATAAATATAAAAATCCGACCGAGTATATAAACAAGAAGTTCATATATGAATAATAATACTTCTCTTTCTTAGGTTCTTTTTTTTTTTATATATATAAGTAGATTAATTATGTTCAAGTGCAGTGTGTATACTTATTGCACAGCTCATATAAAATGTAGAATTTAGATTTAGTTTTTTTTTTTGTTTTTGTTTTTTCTTTCTTTATTTTAAATAATGTTCGGTGTAAAACGATATGTTAGCCAACGTATTAAAATTAAATTATTCATGAACCATAAACGCATTATGAAATTTATGAATTAGTTTTCGATGGGTATCATATCAGGTATTGTAAAGATATATTATATATGAATATTGGGTACGGATACCTATCTACCATGCCAATTGTTCATGTTTATCCTATATTTATCCACACTATTCTATATATAGAGAATAATTCTATATATAAATATATGTATAATTTATATTATAATAGAATAGCAAATATAGTAATCAAGTAATTTTGCATTGTATATTACGGGATTTTACCGCAAAGCGCAAGCGTACATAAATTATTATTACCTATTTCAATACTACTTACAAGAATATGCTTAAATGCATTTGCAGAAGAATTCCACAAAAATTTCAGATAGAAAAGAAAAAAAATAAATTTGTATCTTGTTCATTTGCATTGGCGTAACGTTTTTACCTGCTGATTACATTCAGTAAGTAAGCAGAAGAAAAAAAACTTATAATAATTCGATTTAGTCAATATTATAAATTCATCTTAGTTTTCTACTTTTAACGCACGCATTATTGATAATGTTTATCTTTATTTACATGCATTTTATGCTTACTTAACATTAAAAATTTCAATTAAATTTTTTTTTTCTCATAATAGCATTTTTATTCAACTTTCAAGTATATTTAATTCAAATTTAATTAAAATAGTAATTTCTTATTATTCTATAGAATCAGTTATAATTTTTCTTCAGAAAAATTCCACACAAAGATTATTTATTATGTTGTTGCATATTATGTATTTACAACCACTCTGTGTGTTTTTTTTAGTGATTTATAATTTTAAAAATGTATAATACGTTACATTTATAGATACGCAAATTCATAGCGGTTATGGAGAAATCAATTTAACAAAACTTGTATTCGAATGAAATGATTTACAAATAGAATTTTAAAGAGAAAACAGAAACATTTTGATTTTTATTATTTTTGTTTTAGCTGTTATTTGTCGGTGTGCTAGCAAAAAACTACTATTTAAATTTAACTTGGTAGGCGCGGAAAATAATTGTTTTATCTCAATTTGTTTTGTTTCTTCTTTTCTTTTCCTATCTTTTTTTTTTTTTTTTAAATTGTTTGACACATTTTGCTCTAATTTGTGAATGTGTGCTGAAAAAATGCAATTGAATGAAATGATAGACTTCTGGTGCTGAAGCCCTTTTGCTAGAGGATTATTAAATTATTATTTATTTATTTATTGACACAAACAAAACCAAAGGTCACCTAAAGTTCTTTTATAAATATTTTTAGATTAAAAACTAGACGCAATTATATAAAAAAATAATGTGAAAATACATTGATATGGAAAACACTGAAAATTATTAAATGAAATAAAATGCAATATAATTCACCTTAGCAAAAGTTAAAAAAGTCAAAAAAATTAAACAAAATAAAGAAATAGAATTAGTAAATTGCGTAATTCAAATTATTAGACGTCAATCAACACAACAACAACCAACAATTAGTATAGTAATTAGCAGATCGCTGCAAAATACTCAGGCGACACATTTTTAATTGTGTTAAAAAATAGTTTTTCTTAGCTTGTGAATTAAAGATGTGGACCAGGGTTCGATTGAATTATTCAAAATGAATTTTTTGATTTGGAATTTTTTTTTCACTAAAAATATTAAAATTGTTTTTTTTTTTCTTTGGCACCACGTTACTTTCGAATCTTGTGATTTTGATTTCTTGTAGTTTACTTTACTTACATTTATTTGAAAATCTCTTTGGGAATCGTTGATGCCATACTAAAAAATTTTAACACTATTTTGCATCGATTCAATACAATAAAAAAACATATAATTCAAATAATTCAAAAAAATCAATTAAATTCAAATCATATTCAGAGTTTTTTGAATTTGTTTACAAAAAGTTGAATTTTTCCGAACCCTGATGTGGACACTAACAACTTCTTAATATTTCTATAGTCAGAACTAAAAATTGAATTATGTCCATACATCTACTATTATATTATAATAAAAAGCGTTTGAAGAAACTACTTTCCCGAGTATCGACAAAATTACAAAAAGAAAAAAGAAAAGAAAAGCAATAATAATAAAAATTGTCAAATGCAATTAAACATAATTTCCTTCATTCCATTAAATTTAAATGTAAAATAAGTACATTAAAAATACCGTTTTATTTTTTTGTTTTTATTTTTCCAATATAAATGTAAATTATAATCCGAAATTAAATATTTCTCTACCTACTTATAAATTGATATAAAAACACAATACATATAGTATTAAAATACGGCATTTGAATCATAATCCTAATTTAATAATAAAATTGAATACAAAATACCTACTGTTTGTCTACCTACATTCCTATCAAATATACTGTTAACGTATTAAAACAAATGCATTTAATGTTGGTGCAATGTGGTACACATTTTGTTAAGTGTACGAGTACGACTATAAATAGTTATAATAAATTGAATACGATATTAATCTCACTGAAATATCTCGCTTCTTTTTCTTTTATTTAATGAATAATAAAAATTAAAAAAAAGGAAAAATAAATCAACTTCAATAATAATCATTCTTAATTAGTATTTAGTGCTTGATTATAGGAGCCTGTAAATTATATTGAATGAATAAAAACATAATAAATGAATAATAATAATAATATCCGTTTTTTTTCTTTCTATTTATTTTCAGAAATGCTGCCGAAGCTAATAAATTTCCTTTTAATTATTTTACTGTCGAGCACGCTATCCAGCGGTGTTCGACGAAAATCAAAAATAGATTTGCCAATTGTTAATGCGGCTGAAGCGCCACCAAATTCAGATAATATTGCAACGGCAAGTGCTAATGATGCACAACAGTTAAAAGCTGATGAACAATTAGTAATTACGGAAAAGCCTAGTTTAAGTGCATCATCATCATCATCATCAACATCATTAGATAACAATGTTGTCAATGTTGAGAATGACGATGAATGTGATATTGACATGATTGGATTTGAAATAATTACTGGGTAAAATATTTATATTTTTTTAAATTAATTTCTTAAATTTAATGCAACTAAGCTTTATTTGAACATAAATAAAATACCAATTAAATAAAGTGAATAAAATTTATCAATCAAATGGACAGAAATAAAATAATAAATATATTGTTTTTTTTTTTATTTTTTTATTTTTTTGTTATTTGCAGATATGTGTTTTCGGCACCTGGCAAACTATTGGAATCCATGCCGGGTACATTAATGTTAACCGATTGCTTAGAAGCATGTCAAAGTAATGATACATGCGGTGCAGTGAACTATGAAACGGGTTTATGTGTTCTGTTTTCATCAAATGCCGACAAATTACCAGGTAATTTAATTCCTTAAATTATGTAAAATTTATTTACCGAAAGTGTGTATAATGCATTATCATTTAACGCGCCTGGGTATTAAACATTTATTGCTGAGTATATTAAATAAAATAAATAAATAAAAACTATCAATTTAGCACTGAATGTTTTTAGTTATATTTATTTCTATTTTTCTGAACAGATTATAGAATGCTGTAAACCAATATTGTAATGGGAAGAATAAGTTTTAAATAATATTACGTACAGTATTTTGTCTTTATATTCATTTCAAAATGAAGATGAATATTAAAAGTAGTTGATAATTTCAATATTCGTGCTTTTCGTTTTTTTTTTTTTATGAACAATTCATGATTTTCACAGTACATTACAATAAACCAGAGGTCATAGAATTCGTATCGGTCATTAATCAATATGTCCACCTTTCTCCCTACCCCACCCACAATAAAATCATTTAAATTATGTGCAAAACAAACAAAAAAAAAATCATAAAATTTTAATTATTCGAATATACAAATATGGTTATGCACAAAAGCCACCTAGAATAATATGAAAATTATTTCTATACATATTATATATTTCGCAATAATCGCACCATAGATACATTTTGCCCATTTTATAGGACCAAATAAAAATGATCTCGTAAATACATTAAAGTTATACATACACCTGTTTTCTTTTGTTACCTTTCAATGAATACTAAAAGAAATTAAATAAACATAACAACAACAACAGATGAAGAAAAAAACAATAAGTAAAATAATAAAAAAAAAAAAATTTAAAATAACATAACGCAAGATAAATGATTTACTACTATAGACAGAAAATGTACATGGAAACCTCCAGGCTTCGTTGAATATCACGCGTTTTCGTTTGGTTTGCTGGATTTTAACCCATAGTTCTAAAACACACAAACACAAACTTGGCTGATTTATTACGATATAAGTACCTATTATATTAAAAAGAATATTAATTTATGTAAATACACGGAACTATAATAATAACGAAACTCAATCTTTATTATAATAAACAGTTTTAATGAACGTACTATATTCATGTTTGGTCGGGTACTCTGGACTCTATTGATGGTAGTAAGTAATATTTGTTAAGAAAAATTCTACCATCGTATCTGACTTAGAAATTGTTATATATCAGTAGGTAGGCAGGCACCTATCCGAATACAAAAATAACGAAACTATTTATTATAATCTGGTATTACAATATTACAAAACTCAATTCAAAAAACCTGTACAGATTGAGAAGCTAACCACTGACCATATTATGTACTTTATATTTTAATATTCTATTATATTATTATGCGTAAAATATATTTATAACTTACTAAAAGAAGCATAAGGTATATTATATTAATAATAACTGAATTTGCAGATTTTTTTTTCATTTTTCTTTTTTGTTCATTATTTCTTCATGTTTTTTTTTTTTTTTTTAATTTTTTTTTTTTTGCTTCTTTTCATCTACGATATATAATTGATAAAAAATGTTAATATAATTGCTTCAGAAAATTTCTCATAAACTTGAAAGATACAAATAAATTACCAATTCAGTAACGCAGCCGAGAAAAATGTTTAACTGAATTTAAATATAATTTGTTATTTTGGACGTTTATTCGAATTTAGCAAAAATTTTTATGAGATACCAAAATCAAGTAGTTTATACACATTTATACATATTTTGTGTATTTTATAATTACATATTAGTTTGTTAGATACTTAATACTTAAATATGCTTACAGCATAGCATAGACCAAAGGTATCTTATTAAATCAGATCAACAAAAACGAAATAAGTAATTTGGGTGTTTAAAGGAGTTTTTTTTTTTTTTCTTATTTCTGTTTTTCGGCTTTTGAATTTCAATTCTATTTAAAAAAAAAAAAGAAAAAATTATGAAAAAAAAGAACAAACCTAATTAACTTTTATATGCGCATAATTGTTTAAAATATTTAATTTTAATTTAAAGCAATATGCGAGTATTATATATTGGCCAAAATGAATATCAAATAGTGTGAGTGTGTGGATCCATTTCTTTATTTTGTGATCTTTGAAAATTTATCATTTTTGCAAACATAAATTCTTATAAACTTATTTTACTTTAGTTTGTTGACAATTAGAGGATAATCATTTTATGAACGAAAAATATTTAGCAAAATAATATTTAGAGAAAAACCAAAATGTATATCTTTTTTCTTTCTAATAATAAAATAATAATAAAAAAAATATTTTCATTCAATTTCCAGGTGCCCTAACAAAATCTCAATTTCCTGTTTTTACCATCTACGCACAAAAATCATGCTTAAGTATACGACCCTGTTCGAGAGCCTGGTGTATCGATCGAGTTCAAAATTATAAATTGGTTGGATTTGTGAAACGCAGTACGTCGGCCAATTCAAGACGTGATTGTCTCGAAATGTGCTTAGGTGAAAATGAATTTATATGCAGGTAAGTTCTTAAACGAGAATTATTTATTTACATTTTTTTTTTTTGTATTTATGTAATAGAAATAAAGTAAGCAAATATAGACAGTTATTTATGATATTTTTTTATGTGAGACTATGGAGTACGGCGTACAATATTTGATTTTGACCGTAAGCATATTTATTTAGTATCACAAAATTAAAATAGAAAAAAAAATATTTAGGTGTCAATTTCAAAATTAAATATACAAACATTAGTTCATTTCTTTCTTCTTTTCTTTTCTTTTTTTCTTGTTCTTTGTTTATATAAAACGATGACCACGGGGTCGGTAATATTTAAGTACTTGGTTTATAATATATTCTTTCGAATAGTTTATGCTTTGATTTTAATTTAATTTAAAATGAAAACTCTGTCAAATTCAAAAACCCGACCAAAAAAAAAAAAAAAAACACGGTACGCATGCAACATGCAACATTATGGTAAATGCGACAGAAAAATTTAAGTAATAGATCCATTTTTCGCTAATTATGTAATAAGTATTAAATGAATATGCTTGACACAAAAATGTTCAAATTAATTTCCCGTGTAATGACTTTTTATAAAGGATTTTTCTGTTGTTAGACTTACAGCTTGTGGATTAATTCCACAATTTTGATTCGTTTTAAGATAACTAAATCTCAATTATTTCGCTAAAAACAAATTTTGCTTTTCAAATAATTAAAATTCATCGTAATTAACGGGTAACCTGTCCAAGAGTGCGAGTTTAATGAAAGTACGCATCCGAAACAATATTTAGTTAATTTAAGAAATCACAAAAGCATTGAGAAAAAGAAAACGAATGAAAATGTTTCACGCAACCGTTCCATCGCTAATTATAACGTGTCTTTAAGATGTTACTCGTTATAACAATTATGTTTATATAAAATTATCACCTTTTGATTATCTATAACAATAATAAAGTAATTAAAAGAAATCTGGAACACTCTAACTAAAGACCCTCAAGCAGGTAAACAATGTACATCATAAAATATCTCTATTGAAATACCTTCTTTAGTCTCGTTAGAAATTTTTTGCCAATCTTTTTCGTTTTTTGCACTGATTTAAAAAAAAAAATCCACGAATTTCCACTGAATAAAAAACCGGCCTCTTAAAAATTTGTGTATGTTTTTTTGTTTTTTATTTTTTATTTTCATGTTGGTGTAACGCGACTAGACTTTGTGTGAAGAATTTCTGTAACAAAACCGTTCCGAATCTGATTCATTCTCTATAGCGTAAAGAAATTTATTAATTTATATCGTTTTTTTTTTTTCTTTATTTTTTCTGAGTGGCTGGTTGAGGTGTCTCTCTTATATACGAAAGTGGTGTAAGCAAATTTTTGTACTTTGTAAATATTCACACTTTATAAATAAAAATGTGCGCGAATCAAAATGTCTCACTTCTGCACGTATTTGGTTAGGAATGGATTTGTTCATTTTATTTCGCGTACACATTTTTTTTTTGCATTTGCTCTGTATTGTAGGTGAAATGTTTGGCTACAAAAGTTTTTGCTTCGTCGTTTTTATTTTTTTTTTTTGGTTGCTTGTCTTCAACTACTTACTTTTATACTCTGAAATATCTACGTTTTTTTTTTCTCTCCACTTCTTCATAACAATTAAAAGTCAGAAAAAAATTTTAAGTATGCTTTTTTTTTTTTTTGCTGTTCTGTATAAAAGACGTATTTAATTTTATTGTTGTTTAAATTGGACTTTAAAATATAATTTTACCATAGCCGCCTGAGGGGCTCTCTAACGAATGTTTGTAAGAACACATATATTAATATTTTGGAAGCAATAAATTATTATTAAAATCATAAAGAAAATTATATATTACATGTCCATGTCCACAATCATAATGTGGATATTGCTGGTATGTCGTATATAAATGAATTTAACCGAATCATTTATATAATTATATCAATATTAAAATACATATAGAGATACTTCAAGTTTTGTTGTTTAAGGTGTATGGAAGAAGATGAAGCAACTAGAAAATCTATAATGCTAGATATATAAAGATGGGATACCTTTTTTTTTTCGTGTTGTGTTACAATAAAGTTAGTAACTATTTACACAAAACATTTTTTTTTTTGCGCCAGAGATCTCAAATACCAATAAAAAAAATAAAAAATATATACAAAATATATACACATTATATAAACTATCCATCGCGAAAACAATATTGCTCAACGTAATATTTGTATAAGTTATTATTATAAATAATTATATATATTTATTATTTACAGCTATTATTATAATTTAGTTTTTTTTTTCTAACTTTTTTTATTCTTATTTTTTATTTTTTATTTGTTATATAAAGAGAATAGATATTTTGAATAGCTTGTCTTATATGTAAACAAACAAATTTCGTGAATTATAATTTCTATTTCTTTTATCAAATTGCCGAATGAAATTTCTATATTAGACATATATTGGCATTTTGGTAGTGGGAAAAGAGTTTCCATATTCTATTAGTCCAAAATAGAAATAAAATTTAGAAAAAAATTCTAATGTTGGTTACCTCAGATATTGAGATCAAATTTCTAATTTCGATTTGTTTTTTTAATACCTTCTGAATATTTAATGTAATAAAATTTGGTTAAATCGTAATTTTATGGTTTTTGGTAATTTATTAAGAGGTGGATAGGAAGCAATATTTATTGAATATTTTTAATCACAATATTTTCAATGAGATTATTTTCAGAATGGTGATAAAATTTCTAAATTCGTGTAGGATATGTTCTGTTTATGCCATTTAGATCATAAATGCAATAAATTTGATTAAATAGTGAGTTTATTAATTTTCAATTTTAATATACGATTAAACTAATCGAATTAAGTCAGTGAACTATAATTCATAATTCATAATTCATATATACCAAAATACGGGCTATTTGGTCACATTGATAAAAAAAATCTTTTAAGCTATTTAAATTAGACATTTATGGGTCATTCCACGGAAATGTAACGTAAGTTACGAATCTTTTTTTTTGTTTTTTGTTAACAATTTGCCTTACAACCTCAATGGTGCAATTTTTAAATGAATCAGGACTTCATGAGCACAAAATGTACTTACAAAATGTATATTTTTGGTTTATTGTACATTTGTACTAAATTTTTACCAAAAAATTCATAACTTACGTTTCCGTGGAATAGTCTTTTATCAGTTTCATTTCAATTTGTGAACATTTAAAAATAATCTTTGGTCGATAATCTTAATTTAATTATAATTCGAAAAATACGCACTCAAATAGGCGAATAAATAAAAATATTTATAACAAATGTTTTAAAATATTTGATCAATGCTCAAAAGTAACATGTAAATATAAATATTTATTATAATTATAATATTTATTTATTGTGATCAGATTAATAATTATTCGGTAATTTGCATAAAACAATTAGCTCGTTAATTTTGGAAAAATGGGCGAGAAACTAGTTTAAAAAATGAAAAATTTAATTATTATTAGAAATTGATCAGTTTTTTTTTTGTGTTCCACATTATTTAGCTATCTGTGCTTAAACTTAAAAATAGAAATTAAATCAGTACATTTCAATTGGCAATATATGTGCTTTTGAATATTAATAATGCAGTACACAAAATGACAATATAATTATTGTGTTAAAATTTGATTTAATAAACGAAACCTAAATACCAGTTGTCTAGAATTGTTGTGAAATCGTGGCTTCAATTGAATTGATAATAAATTATCAAGAAAAGAATATTTACAGATACATCTTCAAATAGGTTAACATTTTTCTAAATATGTATATTGAATAAAACGAAAGGAATTTCGAAATTGTGTGTAAACAAAATACGTGTAGAAAATTAGCTATTAATTCGTGAAACTTTCGTTAAAATTCATTCTAAAAATCTTTAAATACACACAAATTGAACAATATCGTTCAGACGTTGATGCCAATAACCAGCAATCTAAAAGAAAGATAGAAAAAAAAAACTGAAATTTATTAATTTATATTTTGAAAAGTCATACTCTAATATAACAATGCGCTATTGGTTTGTGTGATTTTGCTCTTTAAAATAATTTTTTTAAAGCGAAACTATATCGAGATTATGTTTTCTTTTAAATGACCGTTAAGTTGTTACGTCCCTCGCGCGCAATAGTTTTTTTTTTTAATTCAAAACTAAATAATATTATAATATGATGTGTTCATTGATCTTTTTGTCCCAGCTCAAAAACGAAAAAGGTAAAAAATAAAAAAAAAAAAAAATGGAAAAAAATAAGTATTGTATCATTGAAATGAACAACATTTTAGTATAATTTTCGTGAGCATTATAAAAAGATCATTTTAAGATATCCCGCATCGATTGCTACGTTTTTGTTGTGTTATGTATGTATTCTTTTATATAACAATGATAATAGTGTAATAGCTCAGGGCTACTTATTGAAATGACCTAACGGTAAATATTGTTGAAGTTACAATGATAAAAATTTTACAATAGGGTAATATTGGAATTATTATTTATTATTTATTATAACGATATTATAGATTTATAATAAATAATTGAAGATGACGCGATGAGCGTTACAATTTTACTATGTAGAAAATTTGTAAGATTGTTTTTTTTTTTTCTTTTTAATATATATATAAACGGTAAGAAGCAATGATTTTTGAACTCGCGAAGTTTTACTGCCAAATTATTTTGTCAAAATTTGTTAAGAAGATCCAATTTAATAGATAATCATTTTTTTTTCTTTCTTTTGTGAGTATGTGATGCGAAAGTTGAATGTCCCCCTCAGCGATTTAAGAATAATTGAGAAAGTAGAACTGAAGTGTATAAGAGTTTTTTTTGTTTTTTTTTCTATTTAATTCAAAAATTAATTGTTGAAAGAGTTCTATAAAGATGTACATTGATTTAGAAGCAATGCAATTTAATTAATATAAAGTAAAACTTATTAGTAATTATTTAATCAAAATTAATTATTCCAAATATAAATCTTTTACAGAGTATCAACTCAATCTATTTATCAAAAGTCTAAAGGTTAACGATTTTTAATAGTGATTGTAAAAACAACAATCATTTGAAAAATTCCACAAGGTACCACCTATGTGCAAATGTCTACGCTCTCTATGATTTATAAGTCAGTAAATAGAGTTAAAAATAATTATAATTAATTACTAATATTCTATTCTATGATACTAACATAAACATGTTAATATAAGTGGGAGTGATAGCAATTAGGAATGGAAACACTAATTTAATAAGTTCCTCAAGAATTTATATATTTTTATCGTCAATGATGTTCAGACTAAGAATGTTAGTAAGTAAAAGGATTACAAATTTCAATAAAAAAGATATCGTACGTGCATTATGGAGAAAAGTAGAATCCCAATGCCATTTACGTGAGTTAATTAAAAAAAAAATAAAAAAAAAATGAACATAAAAAGAATTAATTGTATTGCAAAGAATGTTCAATTACTTCACTTCAATTCTTCTGTTTAATATCTACTAAATTATACCATCTCATGTAAACTAGTAAATTTCACAATAAACTATAGACAATATTTAATATCAAGTACGTACACTTACTGTAAGTCGTATATATTCTATAATAAGAGTTTCAACCAGTATAGAGGTCTACCGATTAAATATGTTTTCTTTAAAAATTTCATATTGCTATTCTCTTTCTCTCTACATATTCCACATTTATTCGTCAATATTATATATATTATATTGCTTTTGTCTATTATATCGTTTACTCAATAGATATATTGAAACAATCTTTTATATGTTTAACAGTACCGAGCGCAATAAATTCATTAATAATTTAACAACCTTTAAAATGATTGCGCAATTTATGTATGTATGTATATTGTATAATGTGTATATTATATATAGACATAGTGGATCGGTAATGTATTTAGAAAACAATTCTATTTAGTTCTAATAATTAGACGGTGATTAGTGAAACAAGAGCACGTACCTTTACGTCAGTTTTAAATATTAATTTGTTTTTTTCTTCTTTTTTACTTTAGTTACTTTAATTTGTTTGAATTACTAAGATAATTATAAAAATTCTACTGAACTGATGTTAGTTTTACCTTTTATCTACGAATAGTTACTTAGTTATTTATAAATACCACACAAATAGTACCAACGAATAGATTAATCATTTAGACATCGAAGCAACTCTTCTTGTAATCTTATAATTCAAAATATTTTTATTCTAAGTGGATAAATGTTGATATTATGTAAAAATTTCTAACCGTTTGTGCCAATTTTTAACGTACTGAAAACATACTTAAAAAACAAAAAAAAATCGCATCCGATCAGACTTATGAAGATAAGATTAGAAATTATAATTAGCTTATCAAAAATGTTTAACAGAAATATAATATTTTTGTTTCCTTGACAATAATGGCCAATTATACCCACATTATGATATTTGATGACCTTAATTACATTTATTTGCTTGTTTGTCATGTTCAAAGCCAGGTAATGATTCGTATAGAATTAGAAATATATATATATTATTATATATGTATATAAATATATATAATAAATTAAAGTATACATCAAAATATCAAAATATTTAATAACCGGCTGTAGCAAATAAATTTTATTGTTTCATAAAACCAGAAAAGTAGTTTCATATAAATATATTATAAGAATATGGTATCGATCATTTATGAAATATTTACAATGGAATTCTCTTATTTAAAATTATTGTTTGCTAGCGCTAGTAATTATTTCAATAAATTAAAAATTCTAGATCGGCTAATTATTATCAAGCAACTGGCGTTTGTGAACTATCCGAAATGGACAGAATAACTTTGGCTGGATCAAGCTCATTTCAACAAATCGATGGTAAGTGTGTGCTTTTTTTTCTTCTTTTTTTAAATTAAATATAGAATTGTTGTTTAACAAAAGATATTCAATCTTCATTTCTAAAAAAAAAAAAAAAAAGAATAAAAACAACTATTTTTTTTCTAATTTTTAAGGATCCGATTATTTGGAAAATAATTGTGCCGAAGAACCAAATAAACTATGTGAATTTAAACGTCTTTCCGGCAGAATATTAAAAACCGTTGATTCCGTTTACCAAGATGTTTCTAATGTTGATGAATGCCGTGAGCTATGTCTAAACTCACCATACAGGTAAATAATCATATACAAATTAAATATTGCCGGTAAAATAATGATTACGATCTGTATTATAAACAACAACAAAACAAACAAATAAAAAAAAAAAAAAATAAAAAATAAAAACACAAAAACACATTCAAACTTTTAAATCAAATATTCTATGGATATATACGTCTTTAAGAGTTCTAAATAGCTATACAAAACGATAAACTAATTGATGATTCTTTTGTACAAACTAATATTCATATTATTACAAAATAATACGTTTTTCTTATTCATTCACAAGCATTGTTCCATCTTGATTTCGTATGGTGCTATTAACCTAATTACAAAATTTATATTATTATTGTTAATATAGGTGCCATTCATATGACTTCGGTGATACAGGTGACATGGTTTGCCGTCTCAGTCATCACAGCCGTGCTACATTAGCTGATATTCAGGTAATTAACAAAAACATAATGAAATAAATGTATAATAATGTAATAAAAGTAAAACAAAATAGCTTACAAATAAAAAAAAAAAAATAATCGAACTGTATTTAAAACAATTGAATATTTAATTCAATTCAGTTACATTGTTTACTCGATGAAACTAGAGCCGGGGTTTTATTGAAAATATTTTTGATAAATATGAAAACGATTAAATTGTCCGTTTAAGAGACTAAGAATAGTTAATTGTATACTGATTTGTTCAGATTTAATAATAATTATTGAATTTATTATATTTTGCTCTTCAGGATCCATACTTAGATGTACCGGAAGCAGCCACTTATGAATTATCATCTTGCTACAATGTAACAATTGAATGTCGGGCTGGTGATATGCTAGCTAAAATTCGTACATCAAAACTTTTTGATGGAAAAGTATATGCTAAGGGTGCACCAAAATCATGCGCCGTTGATGTGAAAAATGCACTCGAATTCGAATTAAGAATGCCTTATCAAGATATAGAATGCAATGTTCGACAAAATGGTTTAGGGCGATATATGAACGATGTTGTAATTCAACATCACGATACAATTGTAACATCTTCTGATTTAGGATTAGCAGTCACATGTCAATATGATTTGACCAATAAAACAGTATCGAATGAAGTTGATTTGGGTGTAACTGGTGACATTGAACCAGCATTATCAGAAGAAGTTATTGTCGATTCACCAAATGTTGTTATGAAAATTACTGCTCGTGATGGTGCTGATGTGATGCGTTCAGCTGAAGTTGGTGATCCGTTGGCATTACACTTTGAAATTTTAGATGCACAAAGTCCTTATGAAATATTTGTTCGTGAATTGGTTGCTATGGATGGTAGCGACAATGCAGAAATTACACTTATCGATTCAAAGGGATGTCCAACCGATCACTTTATAATGGGACCAATTTACAAGAGTGCTGTTTCAGGCAAAATTTTGCTATCTCAATTTGATGCATTTAAATTCCCATCGTCTGAAGTCGTACAATTCCGAGCACTTGTGACACCATGTATGCCAACTTGTGAGCCAGTACAATGCGATCAAGAAGATTTAAGTGGTGAATTAAGATCGTTAATATCATTTGGGCGGAAACGTCGATCAATTAATGACACAGGTTTGTATCTAAATATTTACTAAGTCCATTTTATTTGATAATTGACATTCTAAAATTCTATTTTATTTAATAAACAGATATAACACGTCATCGTCGTGAGACAAACAAATCGCCAAGTCATGAAGATATGTTATTAGTGCAATCAATTCAAATAACTGATAAATTTGGATTTGAAAAACAAACGGCTACCAAACCGAAAAGTTCTACATCTAGTGAAACCGTATTTCTTGCAACAGATCCAGCCGGATTTTGTGTTAATGGACTTGGTAATTATATCTTTGTTCCTACACATTGCTTTACATTCCACTAACAAGCCAAATAATTAATATTTATTTCTAAACATTTAAAGGTATTATTGTTGCTGGTACCATATTCTTATTAGCTCAACTTGCTGTCATTGCAATTTGGACATATTTATGGCAAAGACGCCGAAAAATGCGTGCTATTGATGGTTGCTCATCATACGGTGCATCTATACAAACACAAACATTACCTGGCAGTCGGACTGATTCATTAAGTAAATTATACGATTATGATCATGCAATTGCCAATCGACATGGCCATCAATTTTAAGTAATTTTTATAATAATAAATTTCAAGTAATTTATTAAAAAAAAAAAAAAATATAATAAAATAAAATAAAGTAAAAAAGAAAACGCGAAAATGAAAAGATCATGAAACTTTTCAAATATTAATAATATTTCACCAATTTTTTGTTCTTTTCAAAAGAATGAAAAATGGTTCGCTATGCTCCGAGCTCCGACTATATACAATTTAAAACAATTTATAATAATTTTATTTTATTTTTTTTTATATATTTTTTTTTTATTTTAAATATTCATATTAACAATTTCAGACGTACTAATTGAACGTATGAAATGTCGCTTATCGAGTTTTATGTGAATCACGCAACGCGCACATATTTTATAATAATATAGTTAAAAATTTGCTTTAATGATTTCGTCTATTCGAAATTATAAAGCACACATTTTTTTCTTCTTTTAAATGAAAGCGTAGATCTACAAAATTGAACAATTAAAAATTTATTCAAATTCACACACAGCTAACTATATTTTGATATAGTATTTTATGCGAATTTTATGCGAATATATTATTAACACGAACGCTTAGCCCAGTTTTATTATATTTTTATAATTTATTTATTTATTTTTTTTTTTCATTATTTTATTTTGTATTCAAAACTAAATACACAAAACATAACCGTTTACAGAGTAAAAAAAAAAATAGCCTTAATCATACCGAAAGGTCTTGTCTTGCTAGTTGCATGTTTGGATATAAAATTACATTTAATTAAATTACACAAATATATAGTTTTGTGTAATTCAATCAAAAAAAAAAAAACGAAACAAAACCATCAATTTATTTTTTTTATTTTATTGTGCTTTTTTTTTGTATTGACAGAAGAATTTTGTCCAATCAAAGCAAAATACGTGTTAAAATAAAAAGCAAATAAAAAACAAATAGACATTAGCAAAAATTAGCTACTTCTTGATTCTTTGTGTGGTGTGAATAAGGCTTAAATTATTGTTGATATTTTTGTATGACCTCTACAGAACTGATATTTGCATATTAAAAATTGAAAAATTGAAAAATTATTATGATTTCGTTTTCAACTTTGAATTTGCAAAGAAAATAAGCGAGAGAGATTATTATCAAATATTCAATAAATTGCTTGGGTGCCGGAACAAAAAAAAAATAATAATAATACAAAAATAAATAAAAAAATTATTAGAAAATCAAACTTTATAATTTAAAAATAATATATTTAAATTAAATAGAAAAAAGGATGACTGCCTATAGTTAATGTGAGTTTAGCATAGAAAAATAGTTAGAATTGAATATTCCGGATATTAGCAAATATTATTGAGTTTTGTTTCGCGATATTAGCAAAGCTTTATTCAATTATTGCTAAATATTAAATTAGAAGTTTTAACACATACTTTTTCTGGCTTTTAGTGTCAATAAAAGTAAGCAGTGTTTTAGCCACGCAAATTTTTTGGGTATATAATCATTCAATTGTATAAATTTTTCATACATTTTCACATACAAAACAAATTCACATTGAATAAAAATAATAATTAAAAAACAAAAAAAAAAAAAAAACAAAATTAATTGTTGGAATGTTAAACGTAGAAATTTTTTTTTCTTTTTTTTTATATTCATTTGTCCTTTTTTCTAAACTTTATCTATTTTTTGTGCATTAATTTAACAAACAAAGAATTGATGGAATTTTGCAATAATTAATTTTTAATAACACTAATTTAAAAATAAATAATTTAATTTAATATTTAATTTATGATTAATTATTGCCTACATAAACAATATTGTAAGCTACATTTTTTTATAAAAAAAAAAAAAACGAAACAAGAAAAAAATAAACCAGTAAATCAAAAAAATAAAATTTTGCATTTGATTATAATTTAAAAAAAAAAAAAACACTTACCCTCAATCTTTGATCAGATACAGTCCATACTCTACTTGCATAATCATTGGATGTGGCCAATACCATTGTACCAGTTGAATCAAAATCAACTGAATTCACAGCAGCATTGCTTCCAACTAATGTTCCACGAGGTTCCATTTTGGCTAACAGAAAAAAACAAAAACCAGAAGAATATTTAAATATGTTACTATATGTATAAATTATAATTCTGGCTTAATTTAATAATATGGGCAATTCCACAGCAAAACGGAAAAAATGCAAAAAATAAATTACATTATATGAAATATTTTTTATTCTATACTATATTTCACGAGTTCCTATAAAATTAAAGTTGTGTTAATATCGATTGTCATCATTTGTAAAGAAAAACAAGTCACCAAAGCGATACTCTTCTTTTTATCTTCTGAATACCATTTTTTCTTTCATAAGATTCTTGTACAATATAAAATAATTAATAACTTCTTTTAAGGAGATATTTGAAATATGTGATGTATTGAAAAAGTCTTTCAAAAGTTGGGTTCTAGTTAGTATACAAGATTTTTGTTTTCTAGTAATTTTAGTACTTTTGTATTGTGCCTAAAGGTAGAAAGTGATTTTTTTCATATCTTTGCAAAATAAGTCTTTCCAATTTTTGAAACTTGCCTAGCAGTCATTTCAATGCATATTTCTCTAAGCAGAGATCACTTAATTTTTTTTTTATTGTTTTGTTTTATACAGCACTAGTAAATGCATATCATTGCCCTAAAAATTTTGAAATTTTTGGCTTTTAAAATTTACGCAATTTAATTCAAAGCGTTTGAACAGTAGAACGGTGGAATTGCCTATAATTTAATATTAAAATATGCGCTGAGTGCATATTAAAGGATTTTTATTAGTCAAATGTTTTTTCGCATGTAAATGAAATGTCAGTTTTGTGTTACTCAATTTATTTATTGTCAGTTGTTATATATTTCCAATTTTAATAAACCAATATAAATAGTTTGAGAAAACAACGTTAACGTAGCCGTAGTTGTGAAAAATGAAGTAACGCTAAAAATATCTCACGTCATTTGCCCAAACTGCCTAATAAAGTTTTCAATTTCCATATGCTTTTGTACATTTCAAGGAAATATTTTTTAACTTACCTTTTCCAACATCCCAGAGATTAACTTTTCTATCTGAACCACCTGTTGCCACTAAATGCTCGACCGGACTCCATCGAATGGCATTTACTTCTCCATCGTGGGCATCCTAAAAATTTATTACTACATTATTATTTCTATTTATAATTTTGATTTAGCTCTTTATAATTTTGAACTATTTCAATACTTTTGTTGCTATTTTGAATATTTATTATTATTAATTTTAAAATGGAAACTATATGCTTTAGTTAATGTATAAAAATGAAATAATAAGTAAACCCACACAATAAAAAAAATAAAAATAAAAGTATTATACACATCAATACAAAATGAAAGAAAAAAACAATTGCTAACCATATTTAGTATTGGCATCTAATTGTCAACTACTGCATATGAACATAAAAAAATATATACATTTTTTCATAATATGACTTACAAATTTTAAATGAATATGTCTGGGAACGGCATCACTATAAAATCCAGCTGCCTTTGATGCATTTCCAGTTAGATCACTTAAACTATTTGTTCGTTCTGATGCCATCGGTAAAATTGGTATTGGACTATTTGATCGGCGACTACTACCCTCACGTGCTGCATCCTCAAGTTCTTTGCGCATTTTATCAGATCGTTTCCTAAATAAGATTTTTCCAATTCTTTGTTTTAGATATAGCAAATATTGTACATCTGTTTTTATTTAAACAGGGGTTAGTAAAATAATGAGAATGAAGTTTTAACTTCTTTTGATAATACCAATGGCCAATGGGATAGAGATTGTTTGTAGAATTGCTATATATTGAAATTAAGTTTTATTTTCTTACACCATAATAAGTATGCAAGTTTTATGTTTTGTTTTTTTTTTTTAGCTTTTGTTTTTGTTGTTTAATTGGAGATACGTTGTTTCATCTTTCATTTCAATGCTATTAAATATTATATTAATTTTTTTTTAATTACAAAATAAAAATATTTGACGAATACTGGATGGCGGTATAGAATTTTGATTATTCCATCATTAAGCTATAACTTGAAATTAAAAAAAATTATTAAACAAAAATAACAAAACAAAATAAAGAAAACAAGCAAAAAGAAATAAATTTTGATTAAGAAAAGAAAATTTTGAATCTTATAAATAAAAAAAAAAATAAAAATGTCTGTCTGTTGTATTTGTAATTCGATTGTTTAAAAAAAATTCTTCAAAATAAACACCTGAAATTTTTTTTACTGAAAATCATTAAAACCAAATGTGAATTTATTGTTGCTGTTGACAATATGGCGTTCTACTAAGAACAATATGTTTGATTATCGACATCACTTTCGATAAGATTATCTTCAAACTATACCTACTTTATTAATTTAAAGTACATCTGTTTGAAACGAAAGCAATTTAATCCATATAAATAAACAAACATGTATAAAAATAAAATAAAGACGAGTTCTATATATATATAAAAAAAAGAAAATTATAATAAAAAAAAACTTATTGTTTACTAAATCAATGTGGAAACCCTTTTATGGTCTAAACTGCACCAATGTACAATTTTTAGGCAATATTTAAGCATCTAATGAAAATGGTCGGTGTGCTCTTTCAGTTATGTGAATTATAATGAATTGCACTTATTATAAAGTTCTAACATCAAACATTACACCGCGAGAAAAAGAAAAACTCTTGATTCATTTCAAAATCTACTCTTTAGTCTGTAGAATCTACATTTAAACGGAATAGTAGTAATATAAATTATTCAATCTTATCATTAAATTAGTTTTCTTCACATTATTAAATAAAATTATTGTAATTTCATTAAAAGATATAGAATAGAAATCAATAATTATTGACTAATGGTTAAATGTTCAATGAAGTTGGATGAAATAGTTATTAACGATAAATAAAAAAAAAAAAATGCATTTTTTGTGAAATTGAGCTTAAAGATGCTTAACTTACTTTAGAAAACTTTCATTTTCTTCATTTAATTTCTCTGCATCTTTTGCTTTATACTTTATGAGGCGATCAACGAGCTGTCGATTTTCATCCTAAAAAAAATATATATTTATTAATTAAATGTGGTTAAATAATAATTGGGATTATAGCTACTAAAAAAATGTAAATTAAAATAAATTGCTAAATACCTAAAATTAGTATGTACCTAAGTAAAGAAAAAAAAAAAAAACACCACGAAAATTTGTGAAAATGAAAGAATATTATAATTATTTAGAAATTATAAACAAAATATTTCATCGTATGGGGTACATCGTTCTTATAAATCAGTCAGAAATAAATTATATTGTCCGATTTAGTACAATTTTTCCATTACGATATATCATTTCAGCTGGGTATAATCAATGAATATATAGCAAAATGTCAAACTTATTGCCATTTAGTGAATGATTTAGATTAAAATTCAAATTGTATATGAATAAATAAATTATAATAAATACTTAGCGATTATATGCAAGATATTGGTTGTTGCTGTTTATGAATTTTAAATTCATAATCATTACTGTCAAATGTTAACCGAAATAATTATTGAATTCCATTTACCTGTACTTTACGTAATTTTTCTTCTAATGATGCAAATGCTAATTGTAGTGCTGTATGTTCGTCTCTTAAGCATGTATTTAAGGATTTTAATTCTTGCAGACTTGTTGTTAGCATTAAAACTTCGGCACGTAAACTAGTATTTATAGACGTTTGATCCGCTATACTGTAAAATAAAATGTCAATTAAAAAAAATAATAATTCCTATTGATTAATTTATATAATAGAGAGTTTGGGATTAGATTATATCGGAATAGTATTAACGGGAGAAACGGACGGATCAACGTCACGCTAATACTAATCGACGTAACATTTCCAAAACTGTTTTTTAATTTAATTTTTTTTTTTTTAAATGTATACGAACATTGTTGCCTTTTCGGTCAAAATTTTATTTTGTTTTTCTACTTTTAAACTTAAATCAACAATCATTTGGGCATTTTCGCCTTTTCGCTTATGCAGTTCAGTTAATTGTTCTTGTTGTGTGAGTAATTTATTTTCTAAATATGAAATTTTTGCTATTGATGCGGCATTTCCACCATTTGTGGATGATGCTGTGCCAGAACGTAATTGTTCATTTTCCACAGATAATTTTAAATTTAATGCTTTCAGTTCGTAAGTTGTGTCAAAGAGACGATTATCTGAAAAAAATAAAAATTAAATTAAGATAAATACATTTGGATTTTCAGTAAATTGCAAATATATTTTTTTTTCTTTTTCATATTTATTATTATTTGACATATTTTTATTGTTGTTGTTGTGAAAACAATATTAAAGTATATGAAAAAAATAACTTAAAAATGATAAGTAAATGATATCATATGGTTTATTATTTGATGTCTTATAATCGTAAATTCGTAATTTTAATTTGTTGTTGAACGATAGAACAATGGAATATAAACATTTATAATAATTTTTTTTAAATGTGATCCGTAAATAAATGCACAAAGATGATCATCAAATTTTATGAAATCAATTTCTAAGTAATCAAAAAACATTTTTTTTTTTTTTTTTGATAAAAATCAATGCAACAATTGAACATATCAAAACATAAATAAAGATTTTCAGGTTATGAATTACTAACGTTGAGTAATTATTTCATTAAATGACACAGCTTCACGTTTGTTTCTGTCTACCAAATTGTGTACAATTGATTTTCGCCACTTTGGTTCTTCACCAGTCATTTTAACAAATTTATTAATTTTAATTGGCTCTTCACAGATATTTTTTTAAAAAAAAACTAAACACAATATTTTATTAATTAAACATCATCATCATGTATAAATAAATATTCGTAAGGTTTGACAACTTTGTGTAAATGTCAAACTAATTTGTCAGAGGTTTGGTGTGTAAAAATATTGAGTGTAAATAATTCACCACTAATATTATTTCACCATAAAAAGTTAAATATTTGTTAAGCAGTTATTTGTGTTTTATATGGTTTTTATTTTTGAAAAAATACAATCTGAAAAACTTTAGCGATTTGAAAATATTTCTAATAATATTGCTCATTAATTATATTTGTAAACAAATTTATATTTGTAAACAAATTTATATTTTAAAAAATATGTAAGATTCAATTTACAGCATAATTAACACTTATTATAAATGTATTATTGAGTTCATATTAATTTACACGAAAAGACACATTTCCCATTGAATGTGAAAGGGAACAGTAATAAATCACAAATTGTTATTACACATTAGTAGAGTGACTGTATACACAAATACACATTACCAATTGTAAATCTGTTTATTTTACAATAAAACTACGACCAAGAGTTTTAAACTTTGAATTAAATAATAAAAAAAAAAAAAAAAAACATTTTTAATTGTATTGTTATTGCTGTGGTATAAATTTTAGGCATAACTGATAAGCTACTATCGCTGATTTGCATACGTTAATTTTTTTTTAACCTAAATTACACCTAAGCTCGTATATTACTTTATTAACATATAAACAATAATTTGGCAATGGCTTTAATAGCAGGGTTGTAGAAAAACCAGTTTTTTATGTCGTGTCTTTTTCGTCTTTTATCTTCGTCCGAATAAAAGACAGTATAAAAGACTTAATTAAATTTTGTTTATTAATTCAATTAAATTGATTGTTGAATGATAATCAAAATCATAAAATATAACACAAAAAAATCAATAATTTTTATCTTGATTTTTAAAGTCAACCCCACACGGTAAAACATTTTATAAAACATTACGTTAAACATTTTGTATTTTTTGTAATAACTTCCAATTGAAGGTTCTTACAAAAAAAAACATCTATTAGAACTCTCATTATTTTATGCAGACGCAACTTTTCCCCATACATCATAACCCCCTCCGAGAAATTGTACAATTCAGTTTTTCTCATTGATCTTATTGATATTAACCCTTATTTTATTTTATTTTATATATAATTTTGGGGTTTTCGACAAAAATACAAAATGACATAAAAGACATGTTAAAAATGAAAAAGACGTCAAATATGCCATCTCTGAGAAAAACTCAAATTATTTGCTGAACACCCAGGGTTTTTCGGTTTTTGGGTTTATCGTATTATAGTATATGATAATATATATTTATGTGAATATGCAAATTAAATTTTAGTCATAGAATAACTAAAAGCATATATTATGTAGTAATTGTAATGTATTGTATTGTATTATCTATTGATTAAATATCTACTGTATATTCAAAAGTATTCAAGTACTATATATAATTACCAGCATTTCATTTTCTTTCTCCGAGGGGTTAGCCACTCTGCACTCTCTGAATACAGAACTCATTTTGTTCTGAATAATATTCGAATATTTTGAATATCAAGAATATTCTGAATATTTTCGTGCATTAAAAAAATTATATATTTGGAATATTCTGAATATTTCTGAATATTCGAGCATATCTGTGAATAATCAATAAATTTCTGAAATGTGTTCAAAAAATTTTAATATTAAGAATATTGCGAATATATTTGAATATTTCTGAATATTGTGAATATTTGAATACAGAACGTATTAAATCTGTTACTGGCATCACCTCTTCTTTTTATCTGCATCGACTAATTTTCAGCTTCAATTTCAATAAGAAAACGATAAAGTCTCTAAATAATTGTTTAAATTTTGACAAATAAAAGTGTATCTAAAAAAAAAAAACTATTTATTTTAAATTTATTCTTTTAAAAATCTAATTTTTAATTATAGAAAAACTCAGGTACCCTAATCGAAAAGGTTTTTTACAACCCTGATTAATGGCCATATAATGTATGATGCATATGATTATAAATGTAAACAGCCTAGTCTAAGGCAATGCAAAGCGATAAATAAATAAGAGAATTTGTTTTTGTTTTATACCAACAAACAGTTGATGATAATCTATCAGCGTCGGTTAGGGATTTTTTATTATTTATTTACTCATTCATAAAACGATGCGCATAAATGTGCGGATATGATAAATTTTTACCCATCCATCCTGGTTTGCACCCAATTATAATATATTGAATTGTAGTTTAATCTGATCAAAAATTGAATGAAATCAAAACTTAGTTGTAAGCGCTATAAGATTTTTGGGAGCGGACAGATGCCATATTAGAGTCGATCTGCATTTTTAGCCCGATTGGAAAACGTTTAGAACAGAGAGGCGAACCTTTTCCATTTTTGAGGGTTCGGTTCTTTGGGTTCGGTTCTGAAAATTAAATTTAAGGGTTC
>JAABKK020027207.1:0-16582 GCA_011634745.2 Catotricha subobsoleta | reverse complement strand
TAAGGATCTTTAAAGATTTCGTTAAGGTCCTAACCGTTCGTTAAAGGTCGATATCGAGTGGTTGATCGGGTAAAGCATTTGATTTTAATTAAATCAAATGTAAATGAAATGAATAACCAAATACTTAACGTGTGATACAAAAAAAAAAGTATTTATTATTATTAGTTGCTATTTAATGTTGTTTTTCAAAAATAAATCCATGAATAAATGGTAAAATAGGTTTGAACTCGTTTTGAAATTATATGTTGACGTTAAAATTTTGGTGAACATAAAAATTATTTGAAAATGCAGGTGATTATCGAATCCTGCATATCGTAATTTAATAATTTTTCTCTTTCATTTTTACCATTTTTGGTTTTTAATAATTTACTCTATTTTTTATTTACATTTTTTTTTTTTATATTTCTTAATAATTCGATTGAGGGGCCCATTAAATAGCAGCGAAAAATAATGTTTCTCGCCAACTAAAAATAGATACAACGACTTATAACTTTATATAGGGTAAGTGCACCATTAAGAGAGACATGGAAAGCCTTACAGAAAGAAGCTTATTCACATATTCTCCGTAATGGGCACACTTACCCCATAAACACAAAATACAATCATGTCATACAAAAATGAGCGTGTAGTACCACAAGTCAAAGAAGAAAAATGTTCTACTTTCAGCTCAATTGAGAAAATAGTAGAAAGATAAAACAACAAGACCAATTTCTATGTCAGTATATTTTGCGCGTGAACCGCACGCATTATGTATTTGTTTTGTTTTTGTTTTTGAAATGTTTTTTTTTTGTCTATTTTTTTTTTTTATTTTAAATCCATTTTTATTTAATTTATAATGTTATATTACTTTTAGATAGAAAAATTAACCTTTAACCAACCACTAGACCAATCATATTAACCTGTTTATTTTTGTTTTATTTTTGTGTGTTTTAAAGAGAAAAAAAATCTCGTGATTTTGCCGCTTCCAATCAATTAATAGCAAATATATATGTCCTGTATGAAATTCTTGTTTTGATAAATTACCAATATAGGGTCAGTGCGGCCGTACGGAACGTGGAATCCCTCTGGGTACAATACATGTCACGTGATGAAACTTAGACCATAAGCTCCACTACTGGACATTAGGGTGGATCGAATTTTTCAGAACTGCCGACACCATCATTTCTTGAGTAGCATTTGGTCTCCTGAGTAACGGTGTATAAATGATTTTGAAAAAAAAAAAATTTCGATGTGCTTGAGCTGTTCTTGAAGTTGTCAAAATTGCAATATCTGGTCCTATTTAAAGCATCATAATTTGGTTTCGTTACCAGTAATTGTATTTCTGTATTGTCAATACAGCAAGTCAATGCCTTTCAAATAATATATTGTTCATTCATAGTTTACTACGAATTTCGTAGTTATTAGATTTTGAAAAATCGATTTTTTGATGATATTTGAAACATAATAACTACGAACTTCGTAGTAAACTACGTATGGTCAATATATTATTTGAAAGGCATTGACTTACTCTAACTGTCGCGGAGAATACAGAAATAAAATTACTTGTAACGGACTTGTTACAGTGCTTTAAATTTGTAATTTTGACAACTTCAAGAGCCAGCACATCGAAATTTAACTTATTTTCAAACTCATTTATACACCAAATGCTACTTATAAAATGATGGTACCAGCAATTTTGAAAAATTCGATCCACCCTACTGGACATGTACGGTTCCACAGGAATTCCATGTCTCGTAATAGCCGCACTAACCCTATTTTCTTTTCCAATTCCAATTTTATTGTTTTCTCATTTCTATTAAATATACAAATATATATTTTTATTTTATTTTATTTTTTTTTTTGTTTGTTTTCCATTTTACTTTTGACCTAAGACCTTTTACCTTTACTCTAAAAACTTTTCTTTAATTCTTTTAAATACAATTTTTTCCTTCTGTTTTTCTATAATTTTGAATTATTTAATTTAAAAGTAAGTGCCTAAAAATACAAAAAAAAATAAAAAAATAAAAAAAAAAATGCATGTTGATCCTATTCTTTATATTTTTTTTTTATAAATATATGTCAAGAAAATTATTTACCGTACATTGAAATCGCATTGATTTATGGCGTTGAGCTTTTTATTTGACTTGCACGTTTGTTACATTAAAGGCTCTGGCTCTATTTGTTCAATTTATATTTATACCAAATATTTCAAATTGAAAATGTGTAATTTTTCCGGGTTCTTGTGTTTTATGAAAAACCAAAAAAAGAAATATAATTTTGCTTCATTAACAAAAAAAAATAATCATGCGTTACGATTTCAATTATTTGTTTGTTTGTTTGTTTTTTTTTTTAATATGAGTTCCCTTCAATATTAATGTCCGGGTTCATGATCAAATAATTCAATTAAAAAATGTAGTTACTTCATGTGAGACACCGGTTTCATTATCTAACAACATTTAATTAAATTTCGTAAATTGGGCATAAAATTGCCACAGTAGAAATGATATTGAAGAAGACCTCGAAACTATAATCACGTGCACATTTCGCCAAATTCAGTGAATATATATTTATAAAAAGAAAATATCTCGAATAGGTAAATTAATTATTCGTCATGTTTTTTTTATTAGTCGCGTGCCAATATTGTGTGCTGCCTTTTATTTTTGGTTTTTTTGGTTTTTTTTTAATTTTCTTTTTACAGCTTCGCGTAATACGAGCATTTCGGTCAAACCTGGAAGATTTAGAAGAACGGCGTTCAGTGCATAGCTTGCACAGTTTACGTAGTTCACGTAGTCATCCTGGTTTACAATTAAGTGGTGGCGTTGGATTATATAGTGGTGGTGGTAGAAATTTATCACCATTATCAGCTCAACAACAATATCATCAGCATCAGCAACAATTTATGCAACAAATGCATCAACAAAAAGATTTACAAGGTGCTACCGGTGGTGTACCATCAACGTCTGCAAATTTATCAGAAATATCATTTATTGATGAAGATCCAGCAAATAATGCACAACAACACCAACAAAATGGACATGGACTTGAGCATGGTGGTACAAAGTCTACAAATTACAATGACGATTTACCAAAACCTGTACATGAAACTCGAATTTAAAGAACCTTTAAATATAATATACTAAATTAATATAGAAAAGCTAATCAATAAATAAATAAATAAAAAGTAATGAAAGACACAAAAAACAAAATAAAATAAAAAAAATATAAAAAAAAAGATATAATGAAAACCAATTGCATACGAATAAAAACTACAAAGCCACGCAACATATAAAACTGTATATAGCAAAAAACCTAACACAAAGTGTTAAAAATGCTTAATTTATTTTTCTATTAGCTGAGAGAGCAATAGATTATTAATTTTTTTATAACAGATTAATTTTTTCTTTTCATTAAGTTAGAATATATGTAATTGAATTAAGTTTGACTTTATTCACCTTTCCATATACGATACGAGTAATCGATTATGTTTATTATTATTATTATTATTATTATTATTATTATTATTATTATTATTATTATTATTATTATTATTATTTTTATTTGGTTTGTTCATTATATATTTGCTGCAGTTGTGTTGCGTGTGCCCGTATACAGAAATTGCTATTATGACTAGCAGTTCTACGTTGCAACTGCGATCTTTTTTTTTCTTTGTTTTCTTAAATACCTTATTATTATCACAACTTAATCTATAGTACTTTATAGTTAATAAAATAAATAAAAAAAAACTAAAATAAAAAAACTAAAAAAAAAAAAAAAATTTAAAAAAATTATAATTACGTTTTTTGTCTTAACTTTTAATTGAAATAAATATTATTTTTTAAAGAGCATTATTACATTCATTAAATCTAATGTTAGAAATTAAAAACAAAAAAAAAAAAAATAAGAAAAGATTATTAATATAATATCAAAATAATAAAATAAAAATAATAAATGTTTTAAAACTGAATAATATATAACGTTTCATACAGTGGCTGTGCTGTGCTGTCACTTTTGATGCTAGACGGTTAAATCAGTTGTCGAAACTATAATCGCGAGATATTGTATTGAAAATAGGTGCGCGATTAGCGATAGCACTAACTAAAACTTTATGCATATAGAAATTATATTAAGTATACCTACGGCTACAGAGCAATTCTTCGAGCATTTAGTTGAACATGATCGTTATTATTTATTGATTTATATGCTCATCAAGTAACATATTTAATATTTTGAGCGATGGCGCACTCAATTTGAAAAGGGTTTATATATATATCATTATAAGAGAGTTCTTGGTTAGGCCCATATTACACGTTAGCTGCTAGCAGCTGAAAATTACTAGCTGAAAAGAGGATATCTCGTAAAGTAATGATCAGATCGGTTTGATGTAAAGAAGACGCAAATGTAAGTCTCTCAAAAACACACAATTTATTCACACAATATTTTAGTGCAGCTAGTATACTCTTCGAAATATCTTAGGTTTAAGCTGCTAATATGCTAATTTTACAAATTTGCGGCATAAACTAAGATATTTCAGAAAAGTATATAAGCTACACTAAAATATTGTGTGAATAAAAGGTGTGTTTTTGAGAGACCTACATTTTTGTCTTTACATCAAATCGATCTATGATCATTACTTTACGAGATATCCTCTTTTCAGCTGGTAATTTTCAGATGCTAGCAGCTAACGTGCAGTTATGGGCCTTAATCAAGAATTCATAATTTTTATTATGAATAATAATTTTCTTATGCCCTCATTTTTTTGCTAGATTTTATTTTTATGCTTAGCAGTGTTTTATTAATATACGTTATTATTGATTATTCGCTTACATATTAATTCTATAATTCTTTTAATTTTAACTTCATTTTTTTTTTTTGTTTTTTTATTATTATTATTATTTTTCTTTTAAGGATAGGTAAGTAGTTTAAGATGCGAACGCGTCAGTAAATTTTCTCATTATACTACGGCATCACTGCTCTATTTGTACTTAAAATATGGGGATGGAAAAAAATTTGGTGCAACCCCTGCTTATAAAATAGATAAATTTTTCACGTTATTAATTTTAACTTAAATTTAATTTTATCGATTTTGTTCTCATATTTCAAATGGTGTTCAAATTGGAAGTGGAGGTAACACTATATCTGCCGCGTCTCAATGTATCGCACACAGTTTAAACGTTATATGAAAATAATTACAATAAAATATTTCACCATAAATATAGTTCTTGTTTAAATCAGGGATATTTTATAAAAAAAAATATCATCCAAATTAGAACCAGCAATTAAAATATATATAATTAAATCGCATTTAATCGTTTTTAAAAGAGAAAACTATAGCTCGTCCTTTCTAATTATTATTATTTAAATATTTCATTTTCGATATTTCCTATCTAATCAGAAAATTGATGTGCGAATCATAAATTATAATTACTTTTACATATTATTGAATGAAATATGTAATCTAAAATATAGATAGATTTCATTTAAAATTTATTGCTTATTTAACATTTATTTAGTATTCTATTTTCTCTATTTAACAAAATTTGCTATTAGTCCGTAGCCAAATACCAAAAAAAAAAAAAATTACCCCAGGGCACTACCCCCTAAACCCCACCCTCTGCCAAATTGATATAACTTCTGAACGGAACAAGATAAATACTTAGTTGTACCGCTTTTGGAAAGATATTAAAGTTCTAAGAATGTTATGCCTAACAATTTTATATTACTTAAAATGACGTCTGAATAAAAACAAATGCTTCAATTTTCCCCTTTTCCAAATTGATGAAAATTGAAATCACAATTGTTCATTTTGTTGAGTAATATGGAGACCGAATTTCGAAAAAAATTGTTAAACATAACAATTTTTAGAATTTTAATATCTTCCCAAAGGCGGGTACAACCAAGTCTTTATCTTGTTCCGATCAGAAGTTATATCAATTTGGGAGGGGGTGGGGTTTAGGTGGTAGTACCATGGGGTGATTTTTTTGTTTGTTTCCAAAATTTCATAAAAATGTTCATCAAAATCCTACGGATTGGTATTTGGTTCTACACAGACTATATAGTTTTTCTCTCTTGAGAATTATTTTTAATATAAATTGCGCATTTCTATAGGTTTCTAATTAGATTAGAAAGTTAAGTATAAATTTGACAGTTTTTGTTATTTTTATTAGTTCTCATCTCTCGTTCGTACTCTTGCACTATACCGTTTTCACTATCAACTTAACAAACAATTAAAACAGAAACTCATATAGTATCCTATGATGAATGAAACGCAAGCTAGATTTTGAACATAATTTATTTTTTATGTTGATAGTGTAAATACACGTGTTTGTGTTACCGCGTACCCGTTTTTAACATACATTAAGGAGAAGAGGTGGTGGAATATATTAAGTAGGGTAAGTGCACACCGCATTTGGAAGTGCCGGTACGTGTCCCCGTAGTGGTGTTTATTATGCTCTATGCTCCACTATACGAGATACGTTTTGTCGGGGCCGCACTAAATCTACATGGCTAAAATAGTTTTTAATATACATATAAATCTAGCAATTAGATATAAAATTTATATATATAGGTAATTATGTGAATGTAAATCTACATAATTATTATGTCTAATAGAACACAAAATATAATATCCAGTTTTTTTTTTCAATAATATGCTTAAAAAAAAAAAAAAAAAAATCATAAAAAAATTTCTACATTAAAAATATTGTTGTTAAATTTGTACTAATTAATATAATTAGTTGAGCAAAAATTGCCTGATTTCAATGTTTTTACGTTGAATAGTTTTCTAATATAATTCTCTAAATATAAAACAAATTAGATTCTAGATGGTTTAAATTTAATGGAACATTGCACATATACAAAATACATATTTATTATCTCTATATACCAAACATTTATATGAAATGCAATATAAAATAATTATATGTAAGTTGTATAAGAACAAATTCATTTTTTTCCTCTAATGAAATATATATATAAGTCTTATCATGCACAACGATTTCAACAAAAAATTAAAAAAAAAACACACAATAATAATAGAAATACAGCGAAACCTCTCTAATTGGGCTCTCTCTAAGTGAGTAACCTTTTCTTATGTGAGCACTATTACTGCGACGGAATTTTCTCGATTCTTTTGGTTCATATTCTATAAGTGAGCATCTCGCATAACTGAGCAGCTTAGGGTGCGATCGCAGCGTGCCCACTTAGAGAGGTTCACTGTATTTTTTTTTTTTTTTTTTTAAAACATATTTGCAAAAAAATATTGTTCGTATATGAACAAAAATGTTCTTTCATATTCTATTTTTAATCCTATAATTAACTAATTTATGGACGACATTTTTTCGTCAGCAGGCATTTTAACACAATAATTAATTCATCAATTGCGGAGTGTTTAAAAAAAAAAACCATTTTTAATTTATGTTACGTTCAATGAACTGACTTCTGAACGAATAAATGTTAACATGTAGTTCTACGTAAATTTCAGGTAAAAGTTAAAAAAATCAAAATTAAATTTAAAACGTACAACACAATAATAATTTAAAAAAAAAAAAAATAATTATAATAATTGAAAATATGTGCTCTATTTTTTAGCTTAATAGGTCACATTTAAACATTAATTCGATAATTTAATATTTTTAATTAATAAAAATAAAATAAAAAAAAAAAAAAAAAAAAAAATTGTAATTCATTGAAAAATTTACTATATTTAAGGCAGAATAAACAGTGTATACAAAAAAAATAAGAAAAAGATATTTATAAATAATTTTGTTTATTACTATTTTTTTTTGTTCTTGACTTTTTTTAATTGAACGCATTGTCATACGGCTCGGTATATCGGGTCGGGATGTCTTTATTTAAAACATTATCGTATTTATGATGTTTTAAGTCTGTCAATATTTTATCTTGTTTACTATTCAAATCCACTAAAAAGCTCAAAATTGAATAACAAAACCTACAGAATGGAATTTTACAATGGCCGTAATTGTAGGGTGAAGCTTTCTGGAAAATAAGTGAGATCTGTTTCATCAGTTTTTTTTTTAATTACTATTTTTTTTTGTTTTTTAAAAAGCTTTCCATTCGTTTATGTTGTTAATGCAGACCTTTTTCGGCATTAAATGTAATTTCTACTTTATTGTTTTCGATGTGTTATTATGTCAAAGTATATCCAGAGATGTCTCACTGCAAAAATCAAAATTTATAGAGCTTTACCAGTAACTATATATGAAAGAAACAAAAAACAGAGAAAAGAAATTTTAATAAAAAAAAAATCGCCTAGTGGCAGACCTCCAAAATTCCAAATATTTGCTCTGCCTATTCTTATGCATATATCATAATAACCAGAATTCTTCACACAGATGCGTACTTCGGGATTAAATCTAACAAAAATTCTCTACAAAAACAGATAAAAAGAAAATTGAAATCTAAAAACATGTTTTTGATATAGAAAAGAACTCTTTCTGCAAATTAAATTGTTATCGTATGTGTATTTGTCATCACTCTGAACAAAATCCATATCTAGAGTTAGTCTGTATCGGAATAATCTAACAACTCAATAATAATTGAATAAAAAAAAGAAATGAAAAGAAAGAAAGAATGAAGGAAAAAACGATTTTTTTTCGTTTTTTTAAATGAAATTTACTAATTTAAGGATTTAAACGTTTCTACATTATATACGCACACTAATTTACTGAATAATAATTGTTTTTTTTTTTTAAATCTTTATTGAATTAGGTTAATTTTCTTATGCACATGAAATAATATAAACAAAATTTAGTACTTTTTTTTTTTCATTAATCTTTCTTCTTTCATATGGTGTATGGCCTCAGAAGAAAACCGATCAAGTTCTGTAAATAAATGGAACAGTTTTTTTTTGTTTGGTTTATTTTCTTTAAAATATAAGTGAATTGAAAAATAAATAGAATTATTAATGATGTCTTTGTTTGAAAACACAGGCCGCACTTATTGTAATTTCAAAAATTATCTTATTTCGCTGAAAATTTCTTTTATATTTGAATATACTTTTTACCATTCTTAGATATAAAATAATCGAAAATTAGTTTAAAACAAATGCATTTTATTTTTACTATTTCTAATTTATATTAATTATTTTTTATTTTAAGTAATATTTAAGTAATCTTCTTATAGAATATTTAACAATTTTACATTTACATTCAGTTTTATATTTTCTTTTTAATTATTTGATATTAATTGCATTCATTTTTTTTACAACTACTTTTACTTATTTATTACTTTCACAATTTCACAATTTCACAATTTCATACTTTTTGTCAAAGCTTTTATATAAACTATAAATTCTTATTTCTTTTTTTCAGTAAAAATGATTTAATAAATAAATTGAATAATTTTCCAATTTTTATCTAATTTTTGATGTATTGTCAATATGAATTAAATATGTCCTGCAACACAAATTAAGATTATTTTTTTTCTTCCTATACTTTCGCATTCGCATTTTGATTAATGTTCAGAAAGGGTTTTTTAAAATGAAGTGTGATATCAAAATTTGAATAATTATGAAATTCGTAGTGAACTACGAAAATCCATAATATAATTCGAAAGGCATTGACTTCTTTCTATTTGATTGGATAATAAAAAAATAGAATTATTTGAAAAGGTTCAAAATTGCAATGCTTTTAATATGGCTAAATATCGTCATTTTCACAATTTCATTCAGATGCCTCTAGAGAGCACAGCGAAGATCCAATTTATTTATAAAATCCTTTCTGTGCACGTTAATCAAGAGGTAAAATGCAACAATAACAACAAAATATGATAGAAAAAAGTCTGAAAAATAGAATCGATCTATTATATATTACACATTATTTCATTCATGCCTGTAATCTCGCAATACACCGCGTCATTTACTATATAGTTAATAGATAGTTTTCTATCAGGTTCCGATATGAGTAGGCCAGGAGCGAGAATTAAATATCCTCACTTGTTTTCCTATTACACATGTCCGAACTTGATCGAAAATAAAAAAATAACTACAAACTATAATAATACATACACTACAAATATGCCCATGTACTTTTCAAATGGAATTGTATTTAGAAAAACACATACATAATTGTCTAGTATTAAGTTTAAATGCATTATATTTCTTTGTGAATTTACTGGTATCTGACGCAGCTAATTTCGCTAATTGCTTCAATTGCACCTTGCATTAGCGGTAATGAAATCATTGATATAAAGATTTTAAACGTATTTATCGCAACTTAAAACACACGTCTAATTGACAATAGCTCAATATAAATTATATTAAAACAATAAATATGTCAATAAATTAAAAAACTTTTGCAAATAAACAGCACAAATAACTATAAGAATTAACATCAATTGTCACCCAATAAACATTGTGTTTAGTGTTCTCACCGTGATATCACGTTAGATTTTGAGCTTAATGTCCTAGGGAAACAGGGTGTTTATCCAGTGATTTCACTTATCACTCGAAAATCACTTTAATATCACCAATTGTATTTATTTGGGTGATATTACAGTAATTGCACTTGGCGATATCACGGTGATTATCCAGTTCCAATAGAAATCACTGAATATACACCCTGTTTCCCTCGGACATTAAACTCAAAAAATACCGTTATATAACCAATCTATTACCGTGAAATCACCTTCTTTCAGTGTTTTTGAGTGATTTTCTGTTTATTGGGTTAACAACAAAAAAAAAAGAAAGCAGAACCAGATACATCAAATATTGAAAATAAATTATCAGTGTCGATAATAAATTTTCTTTATAATAAACAAAAAATGTTTCAGTACCATAAACTGAGTACTTTATAAACTGAGCATCATATAATACTTCATTATGTGTCCACAGTCTTTACACTGTGATGCATACACACATTATTAAAATTGTGTCTATATATATTATACCAATAGAGAAAATAAACCGCATTTATTATTAATTACAATTAAGCGATCACTTTCTCAATAGCTTTTAATTTAAGTGAATATAATTAATTTATAAATTAGTGAAAATTAATTAACAACAACTGATAACACAAGAAAACCAAATAAATCGATACAAATAGTAGCATGATTATATTTAGATAAAACAAATAGAATCTTAACTTTAAGCAACATTTTAAAACCGCAACGTAAATTAGTGACACAACCAACAATCAAATAATTATAGTTTTAATTATAATTTTATCTATCACTTAACAATTATGTATATTACCCTACATCTCTTTCTGGCTGTCTCTTGGCTTTCTCTTAAACTACTAATTTGTTTCTTTTTTAAAAATTTACATTTGTTAAGGACAATACTATTTTTTTATGATGCGCTGTATAATATAATTTTACATAAATCCTTAAAAATAATAAAATGTTCTATTTGCTTTAAAAAACGAAAAATTAAAATAACTATAGACGAAAAAAAAAAAATGTCATATGCTATTAAGTAATTTTGCTGCGGATAAATGCATGCATATGATAAAAATAACTACAATCCTATACATACAACCCGATCAACCACTCGATATCGACCTTTAACGAACGGTACAGACCTTAACGAAATCTTTAAAGATCTATAAAGATCTATATAGATCTATATAGATCTTTAAAGATTTCGTTTAGGTCCGTACGTAAAGGTCGATATCGACTGGTTGATCGGGAATTAGAGTGTAATAAGGCGGTTATCCCACATTAGTTCGTATCGTTTAACTTATATTCTAACCGTGATAATAGATATGAGGGTGAGTGAGATGCAACAGCGACCATATCACTCACCCTCATATCTATTACCACAGTTAGAACATAAGTTAGACGATACGAACTAATGTGATATAACCGCCTAAGTCAATCGCAGTTCCCAACCTCTAAATCACTTTCAAATTTTCTTATTTCACATTTTTCAATTCATTCAATTTTCATATAAAGCTTCTCTCAACTACTATATTAAATCATAAAAAAATATATTTGAAATGGGTATAATCTTTCGACAAAATTTGCCATTTTTCAGTGACTTTTGACCAAAAATAATATTTTTCAAATAGTTTTTTACAATTTCAAATCAGTTTCAAATTAGAAGGAGCGACTAGTTGAGGAATAAATTGAAAATTTTGAAATAACTAAAAATTTGAAAGTGATTTAAATGTTGGAAACTGTGATTAACTTCTTGAAACACCCTAACATACATGCGTTTACTTAAACTAAAACCAGAAAATAAAGAAAAATAATAATATATATTTAAAAATTTAAAAGCCATCAAGAATAAAAACTGGATATATTTTTTTTTCGAATTTTCGTCAAAGATTGGGGCTGCGGAGTATGTCGATATCGATTCGATATAATAACTTCGATTTCATCGATTCGATACAAATTTTAGAGTATCGGTATTGAAGTATCCAAAATTGTATTTTTCGATTTCGGGTACTTACGAAATCTTTATTTACAATACATTCGTATCGAAACTGCATTTTCGATGCTTTATAAAGCTAATATTTTTTTAAAAATTTTAATTTAAGTATTGATATCGGTATCGACGATATTTGAAAAAAATGTATCGACCGCAACCCTGCTCAATATGCAAAATGAATAAACACGATCAACCACTCGATATCGATCTTTAACAAAAACGGTTAGGATCTTAACGAAATCTTTAACGATCTTTATAGATCTTTATAGATCTTCAAAGATTTCGTTAAGGTCCTAACCGTTATCGTTAAAGGTCGATATCGAGTGGTTGATCGGGTAGTCATTTTTTTTTTAATTCTATACGGATCATAAATATATATTATGAATAATTTTACATTAAACTAAATAAAGGAAAATAAAAATGTTCAAAAAAAATTAACTAGAGCGCACGCGAATTATTGATTAAAAAAAAAACTAAACTAAACTAATTTTTGTTTTGTTTGTGTATATTTTCTTACCCCCTGCCCCCTACTATTCGCCAGTGTATATTTCTGTCTATATTTTATTTATTTTATCTTTTTCTCTTATGTTTCTTCCAAAGGTGATAGGTGGTGAATTGCAAGAACGTTTGATACCGGTACCCTACAGCAAGAGCTCCACTGATCAAGCTGTAAGCTGCTTTCCTATTTTTCACAATCACTTTCTTAAGTTTTACATTTTTTTGAGTTTTGATATTTTCGTTTAACTTTTGTTTTGTGTTTAATATAATTATTCTCTTCCTTTTAATCATTATTTAAAATTGTGTTTACCGCTCTTTTATTTTTTATTTTTTTGGTTTTGTTTTCGTTTTCTATTCTTGTCGTTTCGTTTTCATTTTACCTTTGTCGATATGCATATTTGTTTTGTTTTGTTTTTCTTTTTATTTTTTATATCTTTTTCCGTTTTTTGATATTATTGCAGTTTTTATTTAGGACTTAAAGGAGATTTACTGTTTATTAAAATAAACCTAATAACTTGGAGATTTTCAATTAAAAATCTATTTTTTTTTTATTTTTCCTTTTTTTCAATTTGTTTCTGTTTTGTTTTAATTCTGTTTTTTTTTTGTTTTTTCGTTTTTTTCGTTTTTTAAAAAATGTGCTGCATTTACATATAAAACAAAAAAACTTAACCTTTTATTTTTATTATTAAACGTACTTATAATATAAATAAAAAAATAAAAAAATAAATATAAAATGTTGTGTGTTTAAAAACATCATAAGCAATTATCTTAGGCTAGGTACTTACTTTTATATATTGTGAAGAAAAATATTTGCGTATATTTATTTATTTTTATTAATTATTAATTAGTGTTGTCTTGGCTGTTGTTAATTTTTTTGAAAAAAGAATAAAAAAAAATATAGAAAAAATATAATACTAACAATATATTTATATATATTATGATGTTGTACAATTAAATTAAACTGCTGCCTTTTAACCTTAAACCGAGTACATGATTTTATGCTGCCTAATTTATAATATAAAATTTAGAATATATTAAAATTTATATATATTTTTCCATACATATTATCGGCGAGGTTCTATAACACCCAAAGATATAACACCCAAATGCGAAACAATGTGTGATAACTTCTAAACGAAGGGTCCCATACAAAATTTACCCAGGACGTACCCCCACTTATTTTCGGAGACGCATCCAACGGTATCCCCATTTACCCCCTCCGACACCCCTCACAAAAAGTTTTAGTGTAAAATTTTAACAAAGAGATAATTTACACTACAGGTGGGTTAAAGGGGATCCCTAGCGGGGAGACTGGGGTACCATTGAATGCGTCTCTGAAAATAAATGGGGGTCTGTTATGGGTAAATTTTTTATGGGACTCTTTGTTTAGAAGTTATTACAAATTGTTTCGCATCTGGGTGTTATATCTTTGGGTGTTAACGCCCTCCACCATATTATCTTTATTGATAATCTGAAGGATTTATTATTATTATTTTTGTTTGTTTTGACTCCGTATATTATTTAAAAAAATAAAATATAGATTTTTTTTTAATAATTATTTGCAAGCTACTATTCTGCTTTTTTTTACTGCCAGTTAATCTATTATATTAGATAAAAATATTAATTTTATTGCGGGGCGTTTATGGATAAATGATGTAAACGTAAGATTTGACATGGCGTGGTATTGGTGTTCATGACCGCACTCTAGCGGGTTTTGTGGAAAAAAAATACTATCTGGTTGATATTACTTTGCAAACCATTTGTGCAGAGATCGCAGTGGCGCCGACTTCTAGGTAGCATGGGATACATGAGCAACCTATAGCAATCGGCTGGGGTAGCTAAGCAACCCATAAAACTCAAAATACGATTTGCACATAGTGCGGTTTATATGAAAATAGTATATCACCTTTTTATAGTGCGATTTCTACAAAGCGTCGTTGTTTTCGCGGTTTAGCAGCCCATAGCAGTTTTGAAAGTCGGGCGCCGGCTGCAGAGATGGGCTTAATTAAGAGCTCGGAATTGAGAGTTATTGTGATTTAAATACATATTTTGATACTTACAGGTACCTGTTCGTAAAAGTATTTTTGTTAAATACCAAATCGTCGATGATCTTGCATTATGTGGTCTTATCTGCAAATGTCACGAATTCTATTGTGCTATTTGTAAATGGCATTTGGTGGAAATAGCCACCTAATGCTATTCGTGACATTTTGTAGATAGCACATAATGCCAGATCACAAACGAAATACTGCTGCTATAAGATTTTTATTTTTTATTTGTGAAAAATTGATGAAAGCAAATTAAAAAAAAACCACTAATGAAGTATATAAAATATCTATAATAAATACCTAGAGTTTGGTTATAAAATTATAACAAATGTTAATAAATCGTAAATTTTCAATGCTTTAAATGTTTGCATCGTTTAAAACAAATAAAAAAATAAGTAAATATTACACATTTTTCAAAAAAAATATGTCAATCCATCAACCTTCGTATTGAGTTTGTAAAACATCGACTAGACGCAGCAAGCTTATTCAAGTGCTTTCGCAAATATAATATGAAGCGATTAAAAATGTTCTTAATTGACACCCAACTGTTTTTACTTGCATAGTTTTGATGTGATCTCTACCTTATAGACTGATAAACCAAATTCAGTTAGAAAACACTTTAGATCGAACCACGAAAACTGTTAATAGTTTCTTTCACAAAGTCTTACGTCGATATAATTATACATAAAAAGATGCGTGTAATTACGTATATTGGATCATTTAATGTATATAAAATCATTTTGCAAAAGTGGGTTTATGTAGCCGTGCTATGCTACACCATTTAATTCTAAATTTACGTCATTTATTCATACTTGCCGATTATACGATAAATTCAGCGAAAATTTATATGCGTATCATTTCTATTTTCGATGCCAATCAATTTTAAATTTTTATTTTCAATCCTAAATTTCTTGTTATGATTTATTTTAATATGAGAATTAAGTACGTACGTAGTTAGATTTACAAAGGATACCCCAATAACTTTTGCGCATGAATATGCCTATTTTTGCAAAAATTGTTAATCTTTTTTTATATGCATGCGCGTTTCAAGAGAATTTACGCTAATTTTTTAGTAAGGAAAACACATTTGTTCTAATAATAATCATGTATTTTCTGACCTCTTATCCACTAAAAATCTTACCTCGACCCATTTTCACAGAGTGTCTATAATAACTTTTAAGTTGGGCTCTGTGAACATTCAAATAAGCCATGAACCAAATTCATAATCGAACAATAAAATAAGATTTAATTTGTTTCAAACAATAATATAATATAATAACTATTTGACCAAATTGAAATTTAAAAAAAAAATCCTTTCATTTGTGAATGTCATTTATGATGTTTACTTCAATTGACTCACAATTATCTAAAATTGTATTATCATTTTTTTAAGACTATTTGTGAATTAAGAATAAAGCTCAATAATACAATTATAAAGTTTCAAATTAACCTGACCACCAGTGATGTAAGTTTTACATAATGAATACAGGACATTTTTTCTGTCCATTTATTCTATATTTTTAAATGAATCTTCAAAAAATTAGAAAACAAGCTGCCAATTAATTGGTACACGACTTCATTTTTGTAAAAAATTAAAAAAAAAAAAAAAAAAAAAAAAAAAAAAAAAAAAAAAAAAAAAAAAAAAAAAAAAAAAAAAAAAAAAAAA
>JAABKK020027196.1:0-16584 GCA_011634745.2 Catotricha subobsoleta | reverse complement strand
CACTTGCGTTTCACGCCGAGCTCTACAACATAGTTAAATTTCAAGAAAATCGTCGGAACGGTTTTCGAGATATTCATTAAAAAAGAACCAAAAAAAAAAAAATAAAATAAAAAAAAAAAAAAAAAAAAAAATCACGATTCCAAAGCTTCTATTTTTTTTCAAAAATGAAGCAAAAATTTACGAAATCGGACAAAGAAATGCTTATTAAGGTACAACGTGCCAAATGGAGAAATCTAAAAGCAAAACAATGTTTAAAAACGCGTTTGTTTTGCCAGCAGACGATTTTTTGAATTAGGGCTATTAAAATAGTGTCCTAGCATGGCCTTGCAATGTCCAACATGTCCAAACAAAAATTATAATTTGTCCTCGTCTAGGACTAAAAACAAAAACGTACTCGTATGAAAAAAATTAGTTTTTTAAAAAATCATGAACATTTCAGTGTTGATGTAAGAACATTTCATTTATGAATATTTCAGCGATGATACAAATAACTTTTAAAATATTTCTTTTTATTATAAATCGTGATTAAGCTAATTAAATTATTGTAATTTCAAGTGCGAATTTTCTTTGTTTGGTCCCAAATGAGATTGAACGAAAAAAAATTGCTTTAACGAAAGATTATTTGACAAGTCAAACAGGTCTATGGGGCCTTTGGCAGCTTGTTTTTTTTCTTTTTAATTTTAAGAAAAATTTACCCGCTTTTTTTTTCTGGATCTCAGGATTGGCCGGACAGATTTTGATGATCGATATGCCAAAAGATGCAGAATTTTTTTATTGTCAATAACTGACGTTTCTAATATTTGTTTTTTTTTGACTTGGGAGCTAATTTTGGCGATCACGTTTATTTTTTAAATTTCTAACAAAAGTGAAGTCGTGTAAGTAACAATCCATTGGCAGCTTGTAATGTTTTTTGAAAAACGTGTGTGATTTTTTTTCATTGGAAAAGACTAAAAGATGATATTTTTTTTTGTTTTTAATTAAGTAAACGAATGAAATACTATTATTTACTATTGCAAATTTATAAAATTAATAAGTTCACTAATTTCTAAATATAAGAAATAATATTAAATTACCCTAGCGGAAATATTTTAATGAAAAATAGTAAAATTTATCGTGGTTATGCCGTGTTTTTGCCGATATGGTAATACGATACTCATGATATGGTTATGCCATGAAATCTTTTTGAAACGAAAAAAAATTCAAGCACACAAATCATGGCAATATTTAACATTATTATAATATTTTGATGGTCACCCATACAAGTGGTAATTCGATGTTGTGCAACTTAACTTCAATGATCAAATGTCTGCTTTCTTAACCACTATGCTATCTCGGCTCGTACTAAGTTAGGGTTCGAAATCGTAATACATATGATATAAATTTTCAATCATGGGAAAACTTATAATTGTTTTCGAAATAATTTTACCTTTTTCCATTAAAAAATTTCCGCTATAGGGTAATTGACAAAAAAATTATTAATACTTGTATGTCCGCGTGTGATCAGTTGAAAATGAAAATAATAAAAAATAATAAAGAATTTCTTCAAAACGAAAAAAAAAAAAGGTCAAAGGTTATGGTCAAATGGCCAATTATTTTTTTTTTCAGTAATTAATAGGTGGATAAGGATAATAATAATTTACTATGTTGTAGAGTGACCGAAACTGACTGTTATTATTAAATATATGATGTTAAAGAAATTATATAGGTACACCTAAACCATTTAATAGCTGGAATTCGTGTTTTGCACAAAATAGCTTCGTGCATAAAATTTCTACACAGTACAACAACAGCATACATACAATGCAACAAACAACAACTTCGGTTTATTCCAGCTGTTAAATGGGTCAGTTGTATACATTTAAATGTGATTATATATTCAATATTATATTGAAATAAATGTCAAAATTTACATTATAAACTGCAAAATTATAATACCTTCGATACGCACTAAAGAACTAATGAGCATTCGCGCAGATTATAATTATGATAACTTGGTTCTGTCTGGCTCATTACGAGTTAATGACGATTCGAAACTTTATTATCTTTATACTAACATCAAATTTATAAGTTATTATACTATATGTAAATAGCAATCATCATCACCCACCATATATTACTGAACATTAAAAACTTAACCATCGGACTCTACTTAAAATTGCGAGCAGCAACGATAGTAGGCATTTTCGAGTGAGCATGATATTCACCATTTATGGAACACGCGAAATCGATCGCAATATTGATGTTTATTAAATTAAAACAATAAAACCAAACACCAGTAAAAGTTGAATGACTATATTCTTCAAGAAAAATTTCATACTATAAATATTCACGATTTTTCTATGACCACCCGCAATCGAAATTAGAGTAATCATGAAAAAGTGTGAATGTAATCATGCATCATGCTCCACTCGAAAATGCCTAGAGTACCCACTGATTTAAAAAAAAAAACAAGCTGCCAATGAGATTGGTACAGAACTTCAATTTTGCGAGTATTAATTTCATAAACAAAGAAAAATAATAATCCCTAGCATTATTTTATCTTCCAATTAACTTTCATTTTGCTCATTTTGCTCAATTACTTAAGCGAATCCTGAGAAGAAAAAAAAAATATTTTTTGTTTATTTTATTTCGCTTTTTCTCGGGATTGGGTAGACGGACAAAAATGATCCACCCACCGGTAATAAAATATATATGTTTTGATTTTGATCTGTTTAGTTTTTCGGTTCAAAAAAATCAAAAAAACTGTTTTTTTTGTGAGATTTTTTTTTTACAAATTCGATCAAATATGATGAAAAGTTTTACAAAATTAAAAAACCTTAAATGCAGAATATATTTGTTTTTAATTTTGCACATTTCGCCTATACAAAGTTTTTTGATAGAATTAATTTTGAGGGGGGCTGTCATACAAAAAAAAAATACTCATTTTCAGGGTATGATTGAATGATTGAGGTACCGTTAGACGCATAACTTATTCGACATCAAAATATATGGGTTTTGGGGTTAGACTTTTTTCGACCATTTTCAAAAACTGTTTTTTCAAATTTTCGAACTGAAAACCAAAACTGATAAAAACCAAAACCCATATATTTTGTCACAATTCCGAGTACAACGGTTGGTCAATCATCAAAATCCGCCCTGCCATTCCTTAGAAAAAACCCAAAAGAAAACCAACAAACACACAAAAAAAAAGAAGAAAAATCACGATCCCTATACTTCATTTTTTCCAAAAATGAAGTAAAATATAGTGGATATGTTTTATAAAAAAGAAAAATATTCAGAAGTTATCAATTTCCGGATCTAAGTATTTTAGAATGCAAATGGTTATTAATAATTTTAAACAAAATGCTGATGATGATGTGGCTTTAAGCGAACAAGAATACTCTACAAATAGCTGAATCAAAACGAATATTCGAAATTATTGTTGAATAATTAACGTCGTCGCTATAAGTAAATTGTCGGCTCTTTGCGGGATGACTGAAATTAAATTTTTATATACAGTTTTCAATTTAATAATTAAATTGTTAATTCTTTGTGTCGTTGTTGAATGCATAAGACGTAGAAAGGTGAATGTCACAGTGAGTAAATGGCTCTCAAGAATATTGTAATAGCAATGCAATTGCATATAGTTTAAATTATATTTAAATGTCTTAAAAATAGGAGGCAAAATGGGTACCGGACCGAAATACATTCGATTTCATAAATTTAAAATGTGAATTCAATGAAATGTATTTCACTAAGGATTATGACTGTTCTATGAGATCAATAAACTGGACGTCAAAAGTATTCGCAGCTCATTTTGAAGTGACCAAAAGAATTGTTGATTTGAATGTGAGTAATTTTTACATATTTCACAGAATTCATAATTTGTAAAAATAAGTATTTATTTTTCATTTTTTTTTTTAAGTTTCGGGTAATTTGGCATATGAAACCACGATTAGCGCCCGGATCATATGTTAAATTAATCGATGTAACTGAAAGTTTTTGTGGGTATGCACGAGGTGACGGTGGGAATATATTTCTATCAATTATACTTCCAATAATTGTGCATCATTCTAATTTTGTTTCCGGATGTCCTCTTATACCGGTAAATTATTACTTATTTTCATCTATTATGATATTGTTTTTGATAAGTGGATTAACTCTGATATTCATTCTTTTTGGGTTTCAGAATCGATATTATCTAAATGATACCGATTTGGGCCATTATGCCATGCAATATTTTCCATTATTTTTGCCGAATGGACGACATATTTGTGAAGCTATATATTTTAATAAGAATATAACATACCTTAAGGCGACATTAACTATTATTGTTGGCAGTACAGGCATTAAAGATAATAATTAATTTTATGAAATATGTGTTTTCATTTGGGTGTCTTTTGCTATGCTATTATCTTTATGGGCTCAGATTTGAGAATATAATTTATTTTTAATTCAATTTGGATTTTTATAAATGAATAATTAAAATATCCAAAAATATATTTAAAGTCACTTGCGGATCGTTTAATTCAACAAAATATAATTGAAAAATCATTAATTATTAATTAGCAAGTAGTAAGAAATTTATAGTAATGGATTTCTTAGCAAATATTTGGTAGGGTTTGACGCCAATAAGAACTGTACCCAATCGCTCAGCTCGATCGGGTAGTTTTAATAGGTCGCTCAAGTGCAACATGTTTAGAAAGTTGGTAAAACGTAAAGATCTGCAATAAAAAGAAAAATGTTGACCAAAAAAATAAATATTTGATTAGATTTTTTTTTCTACGAGTGGTCGCGAATGACCACTATTTTATCGTAATCACGCGCGTATACCAAATATAATTAAATTTTGAATTCAAGACAAACAAGAAAAACTATTAAAATTGGATGCGTTTTTTTTTTTTTTTATCTTGGATGCCTGTGTATGGATTTTGATAATCAATAAACCAAAAGACGCAGAATATTTTTTTTTTGAACTATTTCGTTTTTGGATCGTGGAACCCAACTTTCTGATAATTTTTTTACACTTTTTTTTACACATTGAGTTGGAACTCGGGTGTGGCCGGACGGATTTTGATGGTCAACATACCAAAAGACGCAGAATTAAATTTCTGTGAAAATATATGTACTCTGGCTTTTTTTTTAAACCTAGGAACCTCGTGATTCAAAAATGAAGTCGTGTACCAATCCATTTTGGCAGCTGGTTTTTTCATATATTTGATAATCATTGTTTTATTTCATTTTATTTTCACACTATAGATTTGTCGAGGCACCATGCTTATGGCGACAGTAAAAAATTGTACAATTCTATCTATGTAATTTATTTAAAAAAAAAATTGTATTTACTTTTTTATTATTTTTCTTTTTGTTGTGTATGTTTATACGGGATTTATTATTAAATAAATAAATAAATAAATAATATATTTCGGAGTGACCCCAAAAGGTAAAAGGTTAAATTTTATTTTTCTCGAAAATTAATGGGTTAATCGCGTTAAAACCTATTATATGTTTTAGTGTGACTGAACCTGATCTTGACCATAAAGATTAAAAGATCGTGGCCGTAGGTCAAGTAAAATATTTTTCGAATATCTATAGAGGTATTAAATTATAAGATCACTCTTGCAATTTACATGTAGTGCATGTAAATAAATTGAATACTAATCCAATTTTAATAGTCTTGCTTGGTTTTTTTTTAAAATTTGTTATACCCTATATGCAATTTACATTTTTATTTTATTGAGAATTTTTACGTTAGTTTTTCCCTTTAAATATGTTATAAATATTATTTAAAACTAACGATTTCAATACATGACATAACATAGTTCAATTCAGTATTTGAAATATTTAACATTCAATATAATTACCAATTATAGGTAGGATAGGGTGGATCGATTTTTTTTTTATAGCATCTACCATCATTTTTTTAGTTGCATTTGATCTCCAGATTAACGTGTTTAAAGTATTTTGAAAATAAATGGGTTCTTCGATGTGCTGTAGGTCGACGAAGTTGTGAAAATGGTAATATTTTTACCGTGTTTGAAGCATTCTATCACTTGGCCGTTACAAATAATTGTGTTTCTGTTTTATTATACAGATAGCTTAAGTCAGTAGCTTTCAAATAATATATCGGACACTCGTAGTTTACTACGAAGTTCGTAGTTATCTGATTTTGAAATAGTTTTATTGGTGAAATTTAAAACTAGATAACAACGAAGTTCGTAGTAAACTACGAGTGTCTAATATATTATTTGAAAGCTATTGGCTTAAGCCATCTGTATAAATAAAACAGAAACACAATTATATGTAACGGCCGAGCGATAGAATGCTTCAAACATGGTCAAATATTGCGATTTTCACAACTTAGCCGACCTACAGCACATCGAAGAACCCATTTATTTTCAAAATCCATTAAACACTTTAATCAGGAGCCCAAATGCAACTAAAAAAATGATGGTAGATGCTATGAAAAAAAAATCGATCCACCCTAATGTAGGAGTAGGTAGGTACTCATACCTATTAGAAGAGATTATCGAAAGAATAATGTTGTAGTGACTCCACTCCACCATAACAATATAAGTATTAAGTATTGTCGCCACTACGCAAAGCTAAAATTAATATTCAGATTCAATGATTATAAATCGCCTATATATATATATATATAAATTTAGCATCACTAAAGTTTATTACATTTCGCGTACTAACTAGTAATGCGCATAACTTAACAATTATTATTTACCAAAAGTGAATCATTGAACACATTGGAATGTTTAAACAATGTTTTCAATAGTTACTGAATTGTCGAAAACCTAAGGTAATAAGATAATTTATTTAATTTAATTCTAGGAATTGCTCTCATCCGAATGTCGTAAATAAATTAATATAAATACTGGAACAAATTCATTAGAATAAATCAGTTGTAAAGTCAATAATTAGTTTAAACCCATCAATGTTGAAAATCCGCATTCAATTGGAAAAAGAAATAATAGATAAAATTAATACGCATATTTATTAATTAATAAATGAATAATAAAATAAACCCTTATCCACTACTGATTGAATCAAAATGACATCTATTAATGTTTATTATATTTTTATAATACCCGCCATATAGGATATAGCCTTGTTTGTTTTTCAGTTATATATTTTCAGTAGGGTGTTCCAATATATTAAAGTATCTTGAATTTTTTAGCCTAACATATATGTGATAGGGTTTAGCGCCAATAAGAACTGTAGGTAGCCAATTTCAGCTCGATCGGTTAACTTTTAGAGGTCTCTCAAAACGGTTAGTGCAAATTTTAAAAAAGAGAAAAATATTTTTTTTTTTCTAATGATGCTAAAATTCTTAGAAAGTTGTGAAAAGTAATAATCTGCAACATTTTTATGTTTTTTATTTTTTTTAATAAAAAAAATTTTTTTTACGAGTTGTTGCAAATAACCAGGTGATCATTTTATTGTATGGACGTTTTTAGTTTGAGAGCAATCTTTAAGGTCAATTAATTAAAATGAAAAAAAAAAAAACATAATTTTTCATCAATTGACCTCTAAAAGTTAACCGATCGAGCTGAAATTGGGTACAGCTCTTATTGACACTAAACCCTATCACATATGTGTTAGGCTAAGAAATCCAAGAAATATTTCCATATAAAATTGGGTCACTCTAATATTCACCTATGAAAAAAAAACTTTTTGTGGAGACATTGGAGAATTGCAATATTATAAAATTAAGTTTCTGCATTGTAAATAAGTATACGGGTCAGTCATACGACAATTTTTGCTCTCCAAGGCTTTGTTTGGAAAGTATACACGGAGTGAACAAGGTATACATAGTCATATCATGATGGTTTATTTTGGCGCCAACTATTCAGATAGTTAATTTTACCTTCTGATAGGTAAATATAACCCATCTTTAAGAGTGTTCTATACGACTTCGAAAGCTCTTGTTTGTAATGTTACGAAATTGCTCCCGAAACAAACCAGCAAAAAGATGTATCATCAAATCCCTGAATCTCCGAGAAAAATCGGGTACTGCAACCCCCTTTTGTCGTAGAACAATCTTAATTATATAATTGGTACAAATAACCATTCGATGGTTAATCATAGTTATTACCCCTCCAAAAGATAGTTATCCTCGTCAAGGGTTTCTCTCCATGTGGGTATATAATAGGGTGGATCGAATGTTTTTTTCATACATTCTACCATTAATTTTTTAGTTGCATTTGATCTCCTGATTAACGTGTTTAAAGGATTTTGAAAATAAATGGGTTCTTCGATGTGCTGTAGGTCGGCGAAGTTGTGAAAATCGCAATATTTGACCATGTTTGAATCATTCTATCTCTCGGCCGTTACATATAATTGTGTTCCTGCTTTATTATACAAATATCTTAAGTACAAATATCTTTCAAATAATATATTGGACACCCTAGTATATAAGCATAAGCAATCAGCAATGCAATTAAAAAAAGAATTGCAATTAAACTTAGAAAAGTATAAATATGTTCTAGAAAATGATTCTTCTTTGAAAATAAGTGCAGATCTTCGACTATAACCGAGTAATTCCTTTCTAGGCTATGTTTGGGAAAAAATTACGTGGTTCAATTTGACCAATTGGAAAAATTATTAGAGAATTTATTTGGACAATGGACAAGTGTTAATAAATAAACAAATTAGCAACTAAATAAATAAAAATATCCTTTGTTTTGCAATAATTTTTATTCCATTTTGATAAAAAAAAAGCTGTCCAACTTTTGTTATAATTCTAATTAAATTTGTTACTTACTTACTGAAATTGAAATATTGCGTTTTGAAAACCGTTAAAACAATTCACATTGGAATAATCAACACAATTTTGAATACACTCTTTGATTTGTGTAACTTGAATTGGTAATTTGTAAACAGAAAACCGTTCCCTAAATTCAAATAAAACAAATTGTAATGCTAATTTTTTTAATTGAAATGTTTTGTACCGAATAACACAATATATGTGTAGCAATTGACTTGAATTCCCCACAATAAATTTACATGTGTATCTGCATTTTGTGCCTGAATCTATTTTACATAACATAATTATTGTTTTGGAAACTTCTAATACACCTATTCAATTTCAACCAAAGTTAGTTACATTTAATACGCAAACAGCATCTTGTGTCTTCCATCTATTTGATTCTTGTTTTATAAATCTGTTATATGTTAATTAGTTCTGAAGAATTGTTTTCACTCTCCCCCTACCCTTGATTTTTATTTATAAAGAAGAAAGAAACGGAAATCACACAGAAAAATCAGATATATTTTAATTAGAATTATACGTTTTTGTTATTTATGATGGTAGTTGGGATAATGTGAAGGGGAGCGAGTGAAAAAAATAACAGAATAATTATGGTCATATTTCAAAAAGACCTTCAGGCTGTATGTCATTTTTCTGTATTTTTAATTTTTGATAATTAACATTTGATGGTGAGGATACCGATGTCGGTTCCATACAAACCTGTCATTACACTAAAAAAAAAATCATATGCACAATAGACTGTCCCAGAAAAAACACTTTTTTCGAAAAGTTAAGCTCCCAGGCCATTTTCTTATACCATTACACTCCAAAGTAAGGAACACAAAATATTATTGAAAAAAAAAAAATTTAGAACTCGCCCCATCGATTTGAAAAGATAATTCTGGAAAATAAAAAATAGTTTAGTGAAAATTAAAAAAAACACGAGGTTTTTTTTCCATATACTATATAGTACCCTATATTTTTTTAATTAGAGTATTAATCACACCAATTTCTGATGCTACAACATAATTTAGATCTCCTCTACAATCAAATTTAATGAAATTCCTAAGAACCTGGATGATATTTCGAGGTAAATAGACCAAAAAATGCATAAAAAATGATACACCGCATTTTCACTTTTTCAAATTGATGGGGCGAGTTCTAAAATATTTTTTTTTTCGATAATGTTTTGTTTCCCTTACTTTGGAAGGTAATGGTATAAGACAAGATTAACTTTTCGAAAAAAAAATTTTTTTGGGACAGTCTAATGCACAAATTACTCGAAATAATTGAAAAAATAAAAAAACAATGACTTCCAGATATGTGTTAAGGCATAATATATAACGCATATTCATATCCCATATAGTCCAAACAAACAGTAAATAAGCCAATATCGTAAATTAATTTTCTCTGTTTTGATTTTAGTGGTTGTACCATGTCACCACACACAACTTAGTTCTGTATGGCTATGAATATATGTAGAATGTAGATGTATAGTATGTGGTTGTGAATGTGAATGATGAAACAACAGTCATAAAATTTATTTTTGATGTTTGTGAGACGTGACACATAAGGATTAATGACTGAATTAATAGCGGTCTAAGTGGGTAACTAGTAAATTATGTAATTGCGAACGATATACGTCTCATTCTTTTTGATATTTTCCTATTTTATTATTATTTTAGTGGCTGACATTTACTACTATAGAATGGATGTGTACCAAACATTTTTACAATTGCTATATAATATAAATATGTTTCATTTTCCTTTTATTTATTACGGTTAATTGAATTAAAGAGGACTTCTGGTTGTAAACATATTCTGATATATTTGTTAAATGGTTGCATCCTAGCTTAAAATGATACCTTCAAATATTTTACAATCGAGAACATTAGTAAAGTACTTGCTGTGTGAACAATGAACATGTTTAATGAGTTTTTTTTTTATATAAAATTATAAGCATTCGAATATAAGTTGCTTTGGGTGGAAATTAAAACTTTGCTTTAAATAGGGTTCGCTCATAAAATACGTGACAACTTGACGAGAGAAGGGTAGGGAATGAAAAGCAGGGTAGGGAGAACAGGAGGGGAGGAAAAGGAAGGGAGGGAGAAAAGAGGAGGGGATTCGGTCAAAAAAATGCATGATTATTGCATACTTCTGTTATTTCGTTGGCTGAGAATATTATTATTTATTGTGAGATTACCTAATTTATAAAAAAAAAAAGTCTTAAAATCCAATGTATGAACGTTAAGTTATTAATAAATTGATTATTGCATTTAGTTCTCACAACAATTTCAAGTAACCTGAATGTCTGTACATTTAAATTAGTAGAAGCTGTATTATTATTAAATCATCATTTGCTTGTTAATTAAGTAACTAAAGTAAGTTTTTAAAATTCAAACAAACAAACAAAAAAAAACTTAATATTTAACAGAACTCTTTTACAATAAAAGTGATAAAATATGTAGACAACCTTTTTCTGAGTCGAAAAAGTCGATTAATTGGCTTGGGGGGAGGGGGGTAGTTAGAGGAGTGATAGGGGATAGAAGAAATAGTGGGTGGGTTCAAGTTTTACAACGTATCTCAAAGAAGTTTCCTCGAGTAATTTCATGAAACTCGTATTTCTCAACAAAATAAAGGTAAAATTTTAAATATCATTAGGGAAGGTTTGATGAAAGACGACCAAATTCTACTGTGAGTCCCACGCAAGCTCATATGTGCCGTTTAATTTTGAAAGTCACTTTACAATATCAGGAAAACCATCAGTCGTTAACATCTGTGAAAAAATCTTTCATTATTGTGAATATATAAGTAATGGAGACAACAATGTATAAAAATTATTGTCTTATCATCCACTAATATTTTTAGGTACCTACATTAAAATGTACACCTTTAAATATCTCGAAATAGAATAAAAGTGACTTATTCCACATTCAACAATTAACGGCTCATATATGTCGAATAGAAGGAAATTGTTGACCAAAGGCAAATGAGGTGAGAAGTCAAAAAATACTAAAGAATTACGGACGTCTTTTATGAACTATAGCTTTAATATTATATCACTAGCTGATTTTTAAACATCCTCAAAAAAACTCCTGCCATAAAATCCTCAAGCATTCCCTACCATTACATTCTTAAACATCCCCTCTCATTCTCATCCTCAATCATTCCCTGCTATCTCATCCTCAAGTATATATATAGAAGATAGATTATTAATATTTTACATTACATTCACTTCAGATATTGCCTATAAATAATATAATATACGCTTAGACGATTAGTAAGTACAAATATATAAATCAGTTTGCTTTATTAGCACATTGCATTTTTGGTTGGCCATATGCCCAAATCAATTAATGTTTTTGAATGCACTTTGTCCTATATAAAGCAATTTATCAATTTAATTTATAAATTTTTCAGTGTTCACATTTTTCCACTCTTTTATTCAAAAATGAATTAAAACTGAATCGACTCAATCTATAATTTTTTTTTTTTATTTTTTATTCTAAATGGAATATCCGTATTACATTAAAATGTACAATGTACAATTTATTCAGTGCATTCAATATACCAATCTAAATCTATTCATTCCGATAACTTTTATATCTGAATTGAGTCGGAAAAAAAGTTTCGAATAATATGTTTGCTTCGTGTTTATTTATTTATTAGATCAAATATTTTTAAAGTGTTTATATGCATATGAATTTGGTTCAATACAATTATGTTATATTTATAGGTTGACTATTTCTTTATTTTCAATATTTTGAATTTTGCCGGGTGATGAATTTGGTGAAAAAAAAAAAAATGAAAATCTATGTGTAGTGGAATTGAATTTTTCGTATTAACAGAGCGTTATCATATGCCCCCCATATTTATACTAGAGGTTAGGGTGAGTGAAAATCCATTTTGTTTACTAGTATCTAGTACAATAAGAATCGTCATGCGAAGCAAAACAATTGCCATTTTTTTTGTGTTGGTTTAGGAACCGCGTTGGATTTTAAGGATATTCACTCATATTCAACCTACCGTGGGTGTGTTTAAGAGGAGTACTCAAGATTTTTTATGCCCTATACATGTGAAACATGAAAGTGCATACTAGATTTTTTTTTCTTTTTTTTTGTCTGTCCCCCCCCCCTTAATCACGGAAACTAGTAAATGGATAGAGATAAAACTTATACTATGTTGTAGAGCAACTGAATGTGATCTCAACTAAAAAAAAAAACAAAGGTCATGGCGAAAGGTCAAAGGTCATGGACAAAGGTTAAAGGTCAAATGTTCTTTTTCTCAGAAACTAATGTATCAATCGGAATAAAACTTATACTATGTTTTAGATAGTCTAAAACTGATCTTAACCACAAAAAGTCAAAGGTCATGGTAAAAGTTCAAAGGTCAATTTTTTTTTGTTTTCTCAGTAATTAATGGGCGGATAAGTATAATAATGAAACTATGATTTAGAGTGACCGAAACTAGTTGTCGAGCGGAGACCGAACCCGTATAACTTACATGTAGTGCATATAAATAAATTGGATGAGAATCCAATTTTAATAGTTTTTCTTGTTGTCTCTAGATTTATATGGATAACTCCATGATAGGTGCTTCGGTTTTTTTTTATCGTATCTTGTTCCCTTTTCGACTTATTGGCGCAACCATTACAAGTACCCAAAATGGTACCTTTCAAAGATCCCACAAGATTGATATAAAAATTGGACAAATGGTGAGGCAATTCTTTCAATAATTATGATAATTATGAAAACGTATATTCCGGACAAGACGTTCGAACAACATCTTGAATTTGGCAAACTTGAAAATGAAAAAGAAATAAGTTGTGAATGGATTGTTACACGATTTCGTCATTTAAGTAAAGAAAACAAAAGAAAAAAGCGGTCAAATTTTTTCCAATTTCCAAAAGTGCACGAACAAAATAACAAAGAAAAAATTGCAAAACCAATAAGAACTTGTTATTTTTCAATAATGAACTAAAATAAAACAAGTCACTCTAATGTTTCTACTGTGTTGTATTATACAGTGCCGGTGTGAGGCAGGTCACGCAGGCTACAGCCTAAAGTGCCAAATTTAAAGGGCACCAAAATCGATGATGAGAGCGAAAAAAAGCGATATGTACAAGTTTTAAGCTGCTATAAGAAATAAGCGAAGATTGAAATGATGTTCAGCTATGAGTAAATGGCGCGAGAATTCGATTTTTCAGCCAAGGGTATAAGGGGCGTGAAAATATCAATGTTCAGTTACAGACTTACAGATAAGGGGCGCTACTTTGTTTTAATATCTTAAGCAAATATGAATAAGGTGAAAAAAATCCGCCTAGAGGTCATTCCACGCTGAATGTGCCTTTTGTGTAACGATAGTTACCGATATTCAGCATATTGGTTTTTATTGCCATTTCTAAAATGCACTTTGAATAGAAAAGAGATTAAGTCAAAATTATTTATTATAATATGATAAACAATTTTGACTTACATCTCTTTCAATTGAAAGTAAATTTTATAAACTATAATAAAAACAATTATGCTGAATATCGGTAACTATCGTTACAGAAAAGGCGCATTCAGCGTGGAATGACCTCTAGATCAAATGTTACGCCGGGTACTGTGTATAATAGGCAGCTAAGGCAAATGGCGTGAACGTAGAAGTTTAAAAAATGAAATTAAATTTGACGCAAAATATCGAAATTTGACCTTAAGATCACGTTAAATATATCTCACGTAATTTACAAACATTTTATATTCAAATTTCGCTTATTTCTCCTCGAATTTCATTTTTTTTTTCTATGAAATTTGACACCTCTACGTACAAAATAACTTCTACGCTTACGTTCACGCCATTGGCCCTAACTGCCTAATGTACTTTGTACAATTGTACATATATGTTCGTTTTTTTTTGCTTTCATTAATTAATCCATATTTTGGGTATACTCGTATAATAAATTTCAGATCCAGTGTTTACGACCGATTACTTTAATCCAATGTGTTATTGAATTAATTTTTGTTTTTGTTTTTTATAAAATGAGATTAAATTTTAATATCAATTTAAAAGCGTAATGCATGAATTATTTTGTTTGGATCATTTTTTTTTTTTTCATTTTTTTTATTAAACTTTTAATTCTTCAACTGACAGAGAATTAATATTTAATATGTAATAAACATGCACAAAAACGAAATCAATAAAATATAATTTATAATTGACCATCATTTAGATAGCTCGCTCTTTGCTTATAAATGAAAAGGAAAAAAAAGAAAAACAAATTTTGTCGATTTTTATTTATCTGTATTTTTTTTTTTTTAATTTAATTTCCACAGCTTCAGTTTATCGCTTTTTGTTTGTGCCGTTTTATTTAAGTGATGGCAAATATCTTTTAAGCGTGAAATTTATTAAACGCGATTACTTCAGGCAATGTCGGAAAATACTTCATTATTTTCGTTTACATATATTTTTTTGTTTTTAATTTTGTTGACGCAACCACCATGATGGAAAAGAATCTATGAAAATTATTTAGACATTTTTCCAAAAATTCTTTGCCAATAATTGAAAATCTTTGATAATTTCTTTTGTTTAGTATTATTTATAAAGAATTTGAATTCTTAAGAAATTCTTTAAAAATTCGTTTGCATTTTAATATATTTTTGGCAAAAACTTATGGGCCTCTTCGAAATCATTATATCGTAGACGATGCATTCATTAATTATACTTATTTAAAAATAATTTCGAATGACATCATATTGTAACTTGATGGTATATTGGTTTATTCGGTAGGTACTTTTTTTGTCACTTCATATAATTTATAAAAGGAGGACTAAACTGTAATAAAAAATCAATTATTTAATTATTGATGTTAATAAATAGATGCTAAAAATTATATTGAAAATGTTTTTCATCATATTGAAGCAACAAATGACTTACATTTTTTTGTCATTTAATACATTCTCTTGACTTAAGCAAAAAATGTACTGAAGTACAAATGTTGGGTACTTGTACTGGTACTTACTTTGGTTTTTACCATGATTTTGTTTTTTATACTTGTACTCATACGTGCACAGTGGGGGGGAGAAGGAGGTGTTACCCCCCCTGAGATTTAAAAAAAATATTAACCTATGTCGATTTTGACGAAAATATGTAGTATCTTTTTTCAGGTTTTGAACAGAAAATAGTATGTTTTTTAAGTTTCAGTGAACTATATACCCTATCTCGATTTTGAACAAAATAGTGTCTTATTTAGGTTTGTAAAAGTTACCCTACCTCGATTTCAAAATAACCCTACCTCGATTTCTAAAATACGATTTGCATACAGCGTGGTTTTTTTCGCGGTGTCTTGGAAATTTTTTAAGAAAATAGTATCTTTTTTCACTTTTCCAAAATACGATTTGCACACAGCACGGTTATTTCCGCGGTATAAGACTGAAGACCGTTTTTTTGCTCGCAACTTTATTTCGAGGTCGTTTTGCAATCGTCGATGAACAGAAAAAAGTAGTAAAGTAGTGGTCGGACCGTTTCATTTTAAAAACGGAAAATTTCGGTTCGTTTAAATGCGTCCGCTTTTAAAATGAAACGAAACGATTACGAACCGAAAACGAAACGATTATGTATCGAATTAAGTTCGCCACCTTGAAATTTACATACTCTAAAACGAAACGGCTTATTTGGAAAACGAAACGAACTGAAACGCGATATTTATGATAAACGAACCGTAACGGACATTCCGTTTCGCTAAAATATTGAAACTAAACGAAATGGTCCGACCTCTAAAGTCTGTATCAAAGTATAGACATAACAAGTACGATAACTTAGCTATATTTTGGTTATTTGTTTTTCACTCTTTCTTACACATTACC